>JAMWET010001860.1:0-50000 GCA_024036415.1 Prochilodus magdalenae
TTTTCCCGAAATATGTTGTTATTAGTGTAGTTGAGAATTCACTAACTGGCCACTTTATCAGAAACACCCACCTTGTACTTCCACTCACTCTGTAAATCTAGTTTGCTATAAAACAGCAGGGTTGATTTTAATGATGTAATGGTCTTTATATTAATCATTTAAACCACAAATCAAAACAACATCAACACCAGTAAACATCTGGGGGCTTGTGTTTGACGTCAGCTGATC
This sequence comes from Prochilodus magdalenae, assembly GCA_024036415.1. NCBI lineage: Eukaryota > Metazoa > Chordata > Actinopteri > Characiformes > Prochilodontidae > Prochilodus > Prochilodus magdalenae. The sequence goes on from JAMWET010001860.1 coordinate 229, forward strand.
AACACAGCCCTCGTGGCTGTCCATGAAGGACGGGCACTGGTAAAGAAGCTAGACTGGCCACAGATAATCTGCCACAGTAAAGAGGATTATGGGATATGAATGGTGGCACTGAGCTGCTGATGAGTCAAATCTCTGATAAAAAGCCAACCTGACTGTTAATGACCCCGGACGGTTCGGAGGAGGGAACGCAGAGATCAGGTCAGCGCTCCACACTAGGAATCACACATACAGGTCCCTATATAAACTCACACTCAGAACCTGCTCCCAGAAGGAACAGGAGGACCGGTCTTATCCCTGTACCTGACTGACCCAACAGCCACCACTACAGACATCCAGTGAGCAGTGGTGTCCTCCATCAGTCATCCTGTTAGTGCAGCACCATCAGCAGACGGCTGCACCACGCAGGACTACATGCACCATAAGATCCGGTTTTACCCACGACCCCTTTTGTCTTTCTAAACACCACGTCATCCTTCACAAAAGACTGCATTGTGGTGTCGTACCCCAGACTGTCATGGTGAGTGAACAGAATGGAGCGGGGTCATCTTCAGTGACGGAGTCCCGCGCTTAGTCTTGGGTGGAGAAGCCCCAACGAGTCAGTGTGTGGAGAGCACCGTGGTCAGCACCAAGATTGGTTTACGGTTTGCTGTCACACGTCCAGAAGGCCTGGGTCACTCACACTCCACCCCTACCTTCACCAATCTGCCAGGAAAAAACTGTTGGGAGGGATGATTGTTCAAGCCTGAGGGTTTGGGATGGAATTACCACAGGACACATATCAGGAACCTCTACAGCTCCATACCGAGGACGTCTGGCGTGGTGGCGTTAGCCAACAGCGGCTGGCCCAGACGCCATTACTGGAGAAGAACAGACGCTTTCTCCCCTTTTTTTTTTTTTCCTTTGTCTATTCTTGGTATTTTTCACTTATTTTTCTTCTGTATGTGTAGCTCAATAAATATTGATCATATCAGTATAAATCTATCATCAGTTATTGATCCTGGTCACCTTTATCCTCCTTCCCAACACCACTGCACTCCCACACCTCCTTCTGGGTGCAGCTGTTCTTCTGATGATGAGTGTAAACAGATGCTGGTTTGGTCCAGTTTGTCTCTGGCTTTGGGACACGCTCATGTATAAAGCTACAGTGCTACCCTTTAACACATCATCCATCAGCCCCCACCCCCCACACGCTCACCACTGAGCACTCCCACTAACGCTGTGCGAGTGTCTTTTATCTATAGGATGAAAAATGAAGCTTCTATTTCAGGCAAACGTCCAAGAGCTCCCGATCGCTCCCTGAGGAGGAGCACGAGCAGCCAGGAATAGTGTAAAGCCCAAACAGTGACGCTCCCAGTGAACCGTCAGACCAAACTTCAGAAGATGCTACAACATCTTGAGTACAAGGTAGGTGTTTCTAATAAAGTGGCCAGTTAGTGGAAGCACAAGGGGTGTTTCTAATAAAGTGGCCAGTTAGTGGAAGCACAAGGGGTGTTTCTAATAAAGTGGCCAGTTAGAGAAAGATCAAGGTAGGTGTTTCCAATAAAGTGGCCAGTTAGTGGAAGATCAAAGGAGGTGTTTCTAATAAAGTGGCCAGGTAGTGGAAGATCAAGGTAGGTGTTTCCAATAAAGTGGCCAGTTAGTGGAAGCACAAGGGAGGTGTTTCTAATAAAGTGGCCAGGTAGTGGAAGATCAAGGTAGGTGTTTCCAATAAAGTGGCCAGTTAGTGGAAGATCAAGGTAGGTGTTTCTAATAAAGTGGCCAGTCAGTGGAAGTACAAGGTGGGTGTTTCTAATAAAGTGGCCAGTTAGTGGAAGATCAAGGTAGGTGTTTCCAATAAACCAGCCAGTTAGTGGAAGCACATGGTAGGTGTTTCTAATAAAGTGGCCAGTGAATGCCGGAGTAAGACCGTGTGTGTGTGTGTCTGTGTGAGGGGGTGGGGTCGTGGTGGGGGTCTACAGTAGCTCCTTCCTGTATACAGTCTAAAATAGCTCTGCAGTAATACGGGGCTAATGGCTTTGCTATTGTTCTGCCGTAGCTGCTTCGGCATCTGCTGAACGTTCTTACTTACAGCACTTCATCCTGACACACCTTAAATGACCTTGAGCCGTAAATTAAGAGCTCAGGTCGTTCGTAAGCTGTGGCGTCACTTTCCCTCCCTTTGTTTTCAGATCAGCCGCAAACAAAACACCAAATATAACCCCGTATCCTTCGGTGTCTGAAGAACGTCTCAGCGGCTGTGGGGTGTTCTACACCACTGACATGCTGTAGTGCTGTACCGTGTGATCATGTAGTATGTAGATTGGTTTCTGATCACGTGTCATATTAATTTAATTTGATAGGGAAACTGTGTGTGTAGGTTTGACATCATGAGACCTCTCCAGGTTTCACGCTCGGCCGCACATGGGATGTAGGCAAGGATGGGCCTTATCTCTGTACCTGACTGACCCAACAGCCACGGTTGCGGATATTCAGCAGGGTGAACAATTTCTTGTGGGGAATCCCAGAACAGAGAACCCAGAAAAGTGCCAGGCACTCTTCTTCTGAGCAGCACTAATGACAACTGGACCAGGATACTTAGTCTAGTACTAATAGGAACCTACAGAACACGTTTAATCTAAGGAACTAACACAGGCTTTCCTATCATGATGAGGATGTGAGGTCACATATATACACACATATACACACATACACCAACACACATACAAAACACACACATACACATAGAAAAATCACACACACAAACACACCAACACACACATAGACAAATCACACACACACCAACACACACATAGACAAATCACACACACCAACACACACATAGACACATCACACACACACCCCAACACACACATAGACAAATCACACACACACACACACACACAGACAAATCACACACACACACACACACCAACACACACATAGACACATCACACACACCAACACACACATAGACATGTCACACACACACCAACATATACATAGACAAAACACACACACACACACCAACACACACATAGACACATCACACACACCAACACACACATAGACATATCACACACACACCAACACATACATAGACAAAACACACACACACACACACACACACCAACACACACATAGACACATCACACATACACACCAACACACACATAGACACATCACACACACCAACACACACATAGACAAATCACACACACACACACACACACCAACACACACATAGACACATCACACACACACACCAACACACACATAGACACATCACACACACCAACACACACATAGACAAATCACACACACACACACACACACACCAACACACACATAGACACATCACACACACACACCAACACACACATAGACAAATCACACACACACACACACCAACACACACATAGACACATCACACACACACACACACCAACACACACATAGACACATCACACACACACACACACCAACACACACATAGACATATCACACACACACACACACCAACACACACATAGACACATCACACACACACACACACACCAACACACACATAGACACATCACACACACCAACACATACATAGACACATCACACACACACCAACACACACATAGACACATCACACACACACACACACACACCAACACACACATAGAAAAATCACACACACTAACACACCAACATACACATAGACAAATCACACACACACCAACACATACATAGACAAAACACACACACACACCAACACACACATAGACAAAACACACACATACACCAACACACATATAGACAAAACACACACACACACCAACACACACATAGACACATCACACACACACACACACCAACACACACATAGACACATCACACACACACACTCACACACCAACACACCTCACATTTATACAATTATAGCTACAACAACACACACACATAAACACACTCACATAAACACACTCACATGTACAAACACACACACACTCGCACACACCTCACATTTATACACTACAACAACACACACATAAACACACTCACATCTACACACACTCACATGTACACACTCACATATACACAAATGTACACAAACACACACACACACCTCCCATTTATACACTTATAGCTACAACAACACACACACACATACTCACATATACACACACATACACACACTCACATTAACACACTCACATGTACAAACACATACACACTCGCACACACCTCACATTTCTACACTACAACGGTTCATACAGAGACATGAATTATACGTAGACACAAATACACACACTCAGATTTACACACAACTACACAGACACAAACGCACACAAGTAAGACACATATACATACAGAACAAACATTAAACACACAGACACTCACATTTATACACACACACCCTCAAAATCTACACACTATAATACACATATAGAACACACACACACACACACACACACACAAAACTTATACACACACACTTACAATGCATGCTCAAAACATACACACAAAACACACACACCCACACCCAAACACACACATGCACACACAGCCAAACACACACATGCACACACAGCCAAACACACACATGCACACACACAAAAACAGAACACACGCCCATTCAAAAACTCAAACAACCCTTTTCTTTAGAGCAGACAGACAGAAACAAGCTGATACCTGTTTACATACCTCACCTGCTCTGTGTGTGTGTGTGTGTGTGTGTGTGTGTGTGTGTGTGTGTGTGTGTGTGTGTGAGTGATTACAGGGAGACAGTGCAGAACTTGTTGCCTTGCAGGCACAAAAACGAGCACAATCTCACACAGAGACACCCGGTCTGAGAGTGCCCAGCCGGCGGTTCTGACTGTTTCTCTCCAGAAAGAAATGCAGTGTATACAGAACGTTACCGGGTCAGTTCACCCCAGCAGCGGGGAGTAACTTCAAATGTGACCAAACTCTAAAGTCATGGTTACCTAGGCTACTGAATGATTGAAAGTGTGTTATAATACTTCATAAGTGAGGTGTATTAGAGACAGGGGTCTGGCCGGTCAGTGTAGAGTAGCTGTTGGCCCCGCCCTCTGTGTGATTACTCCAGCATGATCTGCTCTGCTAGCACTATCATCACTAATCCAATTTTCTATACTGAGTCAAGGTCACTGCCCACCACTGTTAGGATGGTGTTGGCGGGGGTAGGGTTTCCACTCCCATCATCCTTTGCACAGAGCTTATCGCACCGTCGTGTCTTTCTGCTGAAAAACCTAAACTAGCCCGACCCAACCCAGAACACGCGGAAAACATTTGTGCTGAAGTATCACTTTAAAGATCACCAAGCTGCAGCCTTTCAGAGCTGTACTCCCCGGCCGGCTATGGGAAAAGGGTGGTGAAAAGGCCAAGAGCTTTAAAGGCACGCATGGAGGAAACACTTAAAAAGTGTGGAAGCAGAAAACAATAGTGCCTTGGCTCGAGATGGACAAACACTGGAAAGTCATTAAAATTCCCTCGGCCGTGCCGCCAGAGTGCACAGGACGCACCGTACAGACAGTCATAACCGACATTAATTCATATGGAAATAAATAAAGCCAGTTATTGTGAGATCATTAATAAGACCAACCAATTATTCTCTCACAACTGTTTACAATCAGTTATAACAATACCACTGTAAACTACACCACTGACATCATTACGACACCACTGACATCATTACAACATCACTAACAACAACAGTCAATTATTACGACACCGCTGACAACAGTCAATTATTACTACACCACTGACAATAAAAGTCAATTACTACACCACTGACAAGTCAATTATTACAACACCACTGACACCAGTCAATTATTATGACACCATTGACAACAACAGTAATTTATTACTACATCATTGACAACAGTCAATTAGTACTACACCACTGACAATTCAATTATCACTACACCACTGACAAGAAGTCAGTTATTATGACACCACTGACAACAACAGTCAATTATTACTATGCCACTGATAACAGTCAATTATTAAGACACCACTGACAACAACGGTCAACTATTACTACACCACTGACAACAACAGTCAATTATTACTATGCCACTGACAACAACGGTCAACCATTAGTACACCACTGACAACAACAGTCAATTATTACTATGCCACTGACAACAGCAGTCAATTATTAAGACACCAGTGACAAGTCAATTATTACGACACCACTGACAACAACAGTCAATGATTACTATGCCACTGACAACGGTCAATTATTAAGACACCACTGACAACAACGATCAACCATTAGTACACCACTGACAACGACAGTCAATTATTACTACACCACTGACAACAACAGTCAATTATTACTACTCCACTGACAACAACAGTCAATTATTACTATGCCACTGACAACAACAGTCAATTATTAAGACACCACTAACAAGTCAATTATTACTACACCACTGACAACAACAGTCAATTATTACTACACCACTGACAACAACAGTCAATTATTACTACCCCACTGACAACAACAGTCAATTATTACTATGCCACTGACAACAACAGTCAATTATTAAGACACCACTAACAAGTCAATTATTACGACACCACTGACAACAACAGTCAATTATTACTACACCACTGACAACAACAGTCAATTATTACTACCCCACTGACAACAACAGTCAATTATTACTATGCCACTAACAACAGTCAATTATTAAGACACCACTGACAAGTAAATTATTACGACACCACTGACAAGTAAATTATTACGACACCACTGACAAGTAAATTATTACGATGCCACTGACAACAACAGTCAATCATTAAGACACCACTGACAAGTCAATTATTAAGACACCACTGACAACAACGGTCAATTATTACTAAACCACTGACAACAACAGTCAATTATTACTACACCATTGACAACAACAGTCAAATATTACTATGCCACTGACAACAACAGTCAATTATTACTACACCATTGACAACAACAGTCAAATATTACGACACCACTGACAACAACAGTCAATTATTACTACACCACTGACAACAACAGTCAATTATTACTACCCCACTGACAACAACCGTTAATTATTACTACCCCACTGACAACAACAGTGAATTATTACTATGCCACTAACAACAGTCAATTATTAAGACACCACTGACAAGTAAATTATTACGATGCCACTGACAACAACAGTCAATCATTAAGACACCACTGACAAGTCAATTATTAATACACCACTGACAACAACGGTCAATTATTACTACACCATTGACAACAACAGTACAATATTACGACACCACTGACAACAACAGTCAATTATTACTACACCACTGACAACAACAGTCAATTATTACTACCCCACTGACAACAACAGTCAATTATTACTATGCCACTAACAACAGTCAATTATTAAGACACCACTGACAAGTAAATTATTACGACACCACTGACATGTAAATTATTACGATGCCACTGACAACAACAGTCAATCATTAAGACACCACTGACAAGTCAATTATTAAGACACCACTGACAACAACAGTCAATTATTACTACACCATTGACAACAACAGTCAAATATTACTATACCATTGACAACAACAGTCAAATATTACTATACCACTGACAACAACAGTGGATTATTGAGACACCACTGACATGTCAATTATTACTACACCACTGACAACGACAGTCAAATATTACTACACCACTGACAACAACAGTCAGTTATTACTATGCCACTGACAACAGTCAATTATTAAGATACCACTGACAAGTCAATTATTACGACACCACTGACAACAACAGTCAACTATTACTACACCACTGACAACACAGTCATATTACCAAATTACTACTACACTATTGATGACAATGATCAGTTATTACTACACTTTTAATAAAGATCAGTTAATACTACAATATCAGCCCATTGACAGTCATTAGTAAAAAAGAAACAGTCCCACATTGAGGTTTTCTTAATGATGTTGTCCTGTACTGTCTGATCTGCACAGGAATGTTTGATCTACTCTGATCTTGTGCCTCTATTCTTTGAATGACTCACCTGAAGTGTCCAGGCTGAGCAGGAGAAGCAGGAGTTGCAGGAGAGTCAGGTTCACACACATCCCGCTGGGTTTGGAGAGGCTTTGTGTGTGTGTGAGAGAGAGACTCCAGACTGGGCCACCGGACACAAGCTCCTCCTGCAAGACTTCCCCCACCTGTGCTGGATTAGGCTCCGCCTCCAAGCCTAGGATTGGCTAGTGAAGGCTGTGCTTCCAGGGCTGGGACAGGCCACTCCTTCATAGTTCATTAGATAGAGAAGATATGGACTAAGTAAGAAAATAGACTTGTGTATTTCACAATTAGAAACTAAGAAAAATAACTACAATAATAATAATAATAATAATAATAATAATAATAATAATAATAATAATAATTATAATTATAATAATACACAACTTACGTGGTAAATAATTATTCTTTTTGTACAATATCTAGTGTGCACATGTCAATAATAAAAACATAGTATTATATTATTATTATTATTGTTGTTGTTGTTGTTTTTGTTATTATTATTATTATTATTAATGTTATTGTTATTGTTATTATTATCGTCAATATTTGGAAATTACAATTAAAAAACAAATATCAAAGATAAGAAATATAAAAATACCCATAAAAAATACTGTCATTAAAAGCATTCTCAAAGACCCTGACTTGGCCCACCAGGTGGTGCTAGAGAGCTGTGTTGAGGCCAACAAGCCAACCAGGCCAAAAAATCCACTCACATAGTATCTTATAGATGAATTTCAGCTTCAGTAAAATACATGTACTGTAAAAGAACATAACTAAAAATAAATATTCTATATATGATATCTAAACAAGACTCTGAGAAGACTCAAACCTCTCAGTGCTGCTTTGTAAGTCTTTTGTTATGGATCATGGACCTTCTTCTGATGAAGCTTTAAAGCTCTTAAATAGTTTGAGCTCAAACTTTTACCAGACAAATGAAGCAGCATAAACACGTTAGGAAGTGAGCTGCATCTGTAACTCTGAGCAAAACCTCCGAAACCTCTGAACCTCCTCCTCCTATAGCAGTGAAGCAGGAAGAGAGAGCGAGAGATAGACAGAGAGAGAGAGAGAGAAAGAAAGAGAGTTTGAAGAGAGCAAACGAGAAGTCAAGAATCTGAAGTTCCCATCATAAGGTCGTGGCTGGTCTGGATGTTCTGAAGAGAATTTGACCCACTGCAGAGAAGAACGTGGATCTAACGGAGAGCAGAAAGAGAGAAAATGAGTGGACGTGAAGTCATCAGCCTGATTCTGCTCTTCGCTGTTGCTCGAGTTAATTCTGATGATCCAAAGCCATTTGGTAAGGACATTTCTGCCTAAATGTTTCTGCTGGACTTCATCATTAGTTATTCTTACAGGAGGACGTGTAATTCAGTGTGTGAGGTGTAAACAGAGTGATTTAGAGGGGGTTTGGTGTGAGATGGTTCAGAGGTTCTTTACAGTGGTGGTGATGGGAACCAGGGATCTACATGTCTACAACACACATATAGACATTTTATTGACTATCTAAACCACCAGTGAGCCCACACGTCCTCTGAGCTTCTTTATATGGAAGGTTGCTGACGAGAAAATCTGGAAAACCTGGAAGTAGTATGTTTTATTTGGGGGACTACTTTGCCTTACAACACCGTGACTGTATTCCTCCACCATCAGTGTTTTAAAAAAGAAGAAACGTTTTCAGTTAAAATTGATCCTAAAATTATCATAAAACAATGTCTAAGACATCAGGCAGTATATTCATAACTATTTCATGTAGTAATTTTCTGTGAAGGAACTTTTAGAGGGGGACGTCTGGTTAACTTCACCACCACTGTGAACAGCTCTGAGTGAATAAGTTCCTTCAGCATTAAATAAAAGCAGTGGACTTCCCCATTTATGATTTTTATTGCTCAGGGATTCATGGGAAAATGACAACTTCAGCAATTTGTTGTGTACAGTGAAGTACAAAGCTACTGGAAATTTATATGGATGATAAATTGATTTTGCTTGTTTGTGTATCTTTATATATAGTTATAAAAAATTGTGAGTATATATATATATATATATATTATGTATCTTATTGCATAGGAATATGTATAGGTATGTGAAGTCAAACCACCCAAAATAGTCTCTCGAGCAAGTGAAGAGACGACAAAGACAGCTCTTCCGGTGAACAAACGATGCTCACAAATCTGGATAAAATTAACCATAAGAGCGAATGCGGCCCCATACTGAAGAGAGTACAGGAAGGTTTCTTCATTAGGTCTAATTTGGCTGTATTTCTGTTTTTGTTGAGTGAAATATTTATAGATACTTCTAAATAAAGTCACATACGCGTATTTACTGGGGATGGTTGGCTTTGAGTCACGTGGCAGACCTGCAATAATTACAGAAGTGCTGTGCTCTCTAAAAATGTCAATGTAAACTAATATTGATGCTGTTTGACACAGATAAGGACAAGAATGTGGAAATCGACGGCACTACAGTCACCCTGATCTGTCCAGAAGACTCTGCCAAATGGGAGAAAGAAGGGAAAGAAGCAGAAGGGGAGAAAACAGAAAATAAATTAGTCATAAACAAATATACAGACAAGAACAATGGACTGTATCATTGTGTGAACAGTGACAGCACAGTGTCAAAACAGAAATACTACTTCTACACCAAGTTAAAAGGTAAGTTTCTACTAACTAGTGTTTTATTATTCGTTGTTCTCGTCCTTATTCAGAATGATTACCAGTGCCAAAATTTTAATTCTACCAGTTTTGTGGGAACTGTTTGGGTGTAAAATGAAAAAAGTGAAGTGATATTCACGCTTTAGGTCTTGGTTATATGGATGGGCAATACCACTGACTTTATATCAGCCTGACACACTAAGTAATCTAAATGCATTTTAAAAGTCTTTGCATGAACAAAAAAATGGTATCTTTGTATCTTTACTGCCAACATTGGTGAAAATACCAATAACAGCAAAACATATTTACCATTTCCACATAATTGAGTAGTTTAGATGTAAACAAAGCAACCAGGGGTCATTTCTATGTAATTAATAAACCATTTTAGACCACTTTGATTGGCTTTGTTTACATCTTAACCCTGAAATATCCTATGAATTGCTATTAAGCATTAATAATATTTTAGGCAATGCTAACGCATCACGATCTAACATGATCTAAGAAATAAGACATTAAAGATGCTACATGCCATAAATTAGGTATAACAAACACATAGCAGTGTGTATTACAATGTACCGTGTTCAGGGGTGCCAACACTTTTGCATATGAGTGTACTTCACACTTCATATACCTTTTATTGCTACTTTGATCAATACCAATCAATAATAAGCATTTCTATAGTAATGAGAAATCACTATCGGAAGCTATGGCAGCGCACTCAATAATTAAGGTGTCTATTATACAGCGACTCTCCAATTCCGCATTTAACCGTTCAAAGTGGACATGCACGCTTACCAACCACTCTGTCAAAAAAGACAAACAGAAACATAATGAATTTATGGCTAGTAACACTGTCGGTTATAAGTCTATTCAAGAAACAATAAATAAACTAAATGGAATTATAAAGATCTGAAATCAACTCAAACAATATTAGGTATATCATTACATACCTGAATAACAGCCTTGCTGTTGTCTTTATTCACAATGCTAATTACTAAACACTTATTCAGTTTTATTAAAAATAATACAATTACATAGCTCCGGGGTTGGCTGGCACAGATATACAGTGCAGAATTTCCATTGTACAGTGCAACGCCTGAATCTTGATTTTTGATTTACTAGCCAATGAATCCAGAAGTATTTCCTTGAATTAGTGCATGCATTTCAAGGAGGATGGTTGGCACATGATGAAAGAAAACTTTTTTTTGAAAAAACAGAGCCGCAAAATGCAGAGTGCTTAAATACTAATAAGCACATTTAGTAGCAACAACGTGAAAATCACTGTATAGCACTGACAAAAAATTGCAAGTAAAAGCCACCTTACCAATAAAAATCACAATTTAAAACGATCAAATAAATATCTGTATTTTACATTTTTATATTCGTGATCAAAGGTAAGTTATGAAGCACTAATCATGAAACAGTTAAACAGTTAAATTAAGAAATTAATGTACATTTTTAAATGTACCAGGAGTGATATATTGTCGGTTGTGTTAGCATGCTGTTTAGCATGTGCACAGCATATCATGTAAATTCATTAATGTTTGGCTCACACGTGTGCCAACCAACCCCGCCCACCACAGGACAGAAGTCTGGCCTTGCTTCATGTTGTCTTACTAGCACAGCTCCTATGGCCATTCCAGTCAAAGCATAAAGAGAATAAAAATAAATAAATAATATATAAATATTTAAAACATTCAAAACAGAACAAAACATAATCACAGTGTATAAACAAAGCATGAAAACTCTCTCCTGTTTCTCTCTCCCTCATGGTCAGTGTGTGAAGGCTGTGTAGAGATGGACATGAGTTACAGTTTAGGGATCGTGATCGGAGACATTATGATCACTGTCGGGGTCGTCATCCTTATCTACATGTGTGCTAAGAAGAAGGCTGGTCCTGCGCCTCATCAGAGAGGTAACAATCTCCCTCTCTCAATCTCCCTCTGTCAATCTCTCTCCCTCTCTCTCTCTCTCTATATATATATATATATATACACACACACACACACACACACATTACAAACATACTATATACTACACACACCTATACAAATTTACACTATAAATGCACAGATATATATTGCATGGTTACTGAAAGCTATTGCACAGATATTTATATGTGTGTTTATATGCTGTTTTATATATTTTTATTGTTTTTATATATATATATATATATAAAATATATATATATATATATACACAAAACATTGGCATATTACACTGACAGACGTACGACCACAACATACATCACTAGCATATAACTTTTGAAATTTGTTTTGATTTATATCTTACAGCAGCACACAGCCGCCAGACGGGCGCTCCTCCACCTCCCGAACCTGATTACCAGGTAATTTATAAAGCATCTGTGTGGTTAACATAGAACGCTATATGTGTAATCATAAATAAATATATAAAGCAGTTATAAATATGATTTAGATAGGACTATACTGTTGTGTATTTACACATATGCACAGTTATCACTAATCCTGTATACACACCCCGGCCATTTTATCAGAAACCCCTCACTTGTAGCTCCTCCTTGCTAGCTAAAGACAGTAGCTCCTCTCCTCCTGACTGGTTATGTTTGATGCTTTCAACGCAGAAGTGACACTAACATGTGTACAAACGCGGCTGTGTCTGACACACTCGTACCAGCACCATACACACTACTTTGTCAGTTTTAAGAATAAACCACCTCCCAAATAATATGTGTATCAGAAACTGACCGATGATCAATGGAGTTAAGGTGACTTGATAAACTGAGCAACAGAAGAACTACGCTCTGTACACATACATACCAGTCTTCTAGTTTGGAATCGCTCAATATATTCATAACTGTAAATATTTATTTTTATGATTTTCAGAAGTTATTAAATGACGTTGTTTACTGTTGTTATCTGTTGAGTGGAAGTACAAGGTGTGTGTTTCTAATAAAGTGGCCAGTTAGTCGAAATACAAGGTAGTTCTTTCTGGTAAAGTGGCCAGTTAGTGGAAGTATAAGGTAGATGGGTGTTGCTGCATGTTTTTAAGGCTTTTTCTAAATATTAAAATGTATTCCTCTGCAGAGTCTGAATCAAGCCACACGCAGCAGAGACGTGTATGCTGAGGCAAGGCGGAAAAACTGAAGACCTGCTGGGTGGTTCAGTCAACTTGTTTAAAACTCAGGATTGAGCCATGCCGTTTAAATAAGGTTCAGTACTTGGTTTAGCACACAACTTCAGGTTAATATAATTCTTTACAAATTACGTTTAGTGCCTGAAATTTGGGAAAAAATTGATGTTTGTTTTTGATTTTTAAGCCCTGCCTGAGATGCTTTGAAACTTCCTTTAATTTCTTTTTTGCATTCAAAAGTTTGGAATTAAAAATTTTAATCAAATATACACAATTTGTACTGCACCAAGATTATTAATGGTTAATAATATCCAGAATCAAATTCTGTACAGGTTAAGTTTTATTGAATTACTATTAATGGATAATTACATCCTTAAAAGTAAAGGTGCCAAAGCCCTTAGTACCTAAAAGAACATTTCAGTGGTTCTTTAACCTTCACTTTACTCACTCACTCATTTCTGGCTGTGAAGAGCCATACTAAAATTTAAAGATCCTCCACATTATGTAATCCAGATCTATGTAATTCTATACCAGTGTCATACATCCAAGCCAAGAACCATTTAAGAACCTTTAAAAAAAGTGTACAGGTTAGTATTTATCACTTTATAACTTCTTATGGTCTTGGCTGGAAGGGTTTTATAGCGTCGTAAAATTATTATTAAATGGTCCTTTGAAGAACAAAGTACATCAGGTTTTTAGTCGTAGGGAAGAATCACCAAATCATCCAAAGAACTGTTGATATATCGCTGATGTCATATTTCCTTTTTGTCATAGGTCCTTTTTTTCACTTGAGTTAAAAGTGCCTGTTGCTCTTTATAGTTGGGTGTAAATTTAAATGTAAATTTAAACAAAAATAATCTGAAAATTTGAAAAATTCTGGTTACATTGACTCACATTAAAAGTAAAGCATGTTATAATTTTGGAGACACAAGGTTTTAATGTGAGAACAGCGATATTCAGATTGGTCTTTAGATAACCATTGGCTTTACTAACAAACCTTCGTTGGATCACCTGTTTATGATGATGACCAGATAAAACAACATTCTGGAATGAGGTTTATAGTCTTTCTATCTACACATAGAGTTACTACTGAAAATAATGACGGTTATTAATAGACCAAGTAATTCCAAACTTTTGAACAGCAGTGTGTAAATGCCATTAGTACACCTTGAGTAATGCAGGGCACGTCGCCCTCATGACGCTTGTCGCAGTATGAGAATTCAGAGACATTGAATCAGAAAATAAACCCATAAAAAGAAGAATGAAAAGAGAATAAATGTTAATTACTTAAACTGTAGGGCTTAAACAGTAGGTTACTCTCTTCACTGAGCTACCTGAGCTGATGTAAAAGTGTGGTTTTAAATACTGCAGATTCTTTAAAGTGTAGATTTACCGCACACCTCGGCTTTTTCTGGCATAAAATGATCGGAAACTGTTTTTCTCTGTACTTGTGCTCACTGTTAGGCTGAGCTTGATTGTTTAGTGTTTGCTTGACTGCTTATTATTCACACCCGAACTTCACTGCTTTTCTGGGTCGGACTTTATTAGGACAGTCCCCTGTAGATGATTTAAACACCAAAACTTAACAGCCTTTCTGGTTAAAGTTAAAATGGGCATATGTCCGGGATTATGATTATGGATTTTGGGCTAAAGATGAGGTTAAGTCTTAGGTTAAGATAAGGTTAGGTATATCTTAGATTTGGGGTAAGTTAAGGGTGGGTTTAAGTTTAGTTTTAGACTTTGAATGAAATTAAATTTTGAAGCTATAAATGAAATGAAATTTTGGGCTATAAGATTTGTTAAGATTATTTTAGGTTTTAAGTTGAAGGTTCTAAGTTTAGGTTTTGGGTTTAAGTTTATAGGTTTAGGTTCTGGGTTGAAGGTCACAGATTTAGGTTTTGGGTTTAAGTTCATAGGTTTAGGTCGAAAGTCACTGATTTTGTTTTGAGTTGATGATTGTACGTTTGGTTTTAGATTTTGAGTTTAAGGTTATAGAAGTTGAAGGTTATAGGTTTAGTTTTATGTTTTGAGTTTTTGAGGTTTTGCGTTAAGGGTTAACAGGAGGATTAGGTTTAAATTTAGTTTAGGTTTTGAGTTGGTGGTTAGCGTTATATTTATGAGTGGATTGATACTCTGAGCATTCAGTTTCATTCAGTAGGTTTTCCAGCCAAAGACACATTGAGCTACAAAGCATGTACAGAGGACTCACACAATAAAGTTGGACATCATAAAGACGGCTGTGTGTTGCGCAAATGTACAGTCATATAATATTTGCTATAAAGCCATAATTTTTCCCATTAACAGTGCTAAAGAGCAAGAGTGACTATATGTAAATAATGATTATAGCTGCATTTCGGCATTCATTTATAAATATTATCATGATTCTCTTTCAGTATTTTAATGTATAAAATGTAATCTTTATTTTAATGTACTCTATCCTGTTACTTTTCTATAACTATCCAAATGTTGCTTCTTCCATACCCACAAGAACTTTACAGTGTATTGTAGTGGATTGCATGTTTCACATCATATGCTTTAAAATTCATTGTTTTTAATATTTACTTCTTTTTCTGTCTGAATTTATTTCAATACATTTCGCAATAAAGTCATATTTGCCATCAAATGTATATGAATTACTCTGGAAAAAAAGAAAGGAACAAGTTGCCATTGCATCACTGATTCAGTTTCACACTGCATGTTGTATCATAACTGGTAACCTCCATGTTATTTACATTTCAGATGGTGTTTTTTTTAGAAGGTGTGTTCCGACACCCACTGTACGCTGTCATTTATAGTAATTCAAAGGGATGATTCAGGGGAAAAAAAGCTGAAACAGAGCAACACACTATCAGTTACTTAGAGCTGCTTTTAGTTGCAGTTACAGAAAAAGAAAATATGCACATGGAAGTCTTACATTAGACTTTCTTTAGAACTATTTAATAGTCTAAAAAAAAGTCTGTGGTTGTTTTGTAAATTTTCCATTGCTTCAGAAATCCATTTAAATGCACTTTTCTTTCTGTGAATACAAATACTGAAGATTTAGAGAGGACAAAGCAGTGCCTAGAATTACTGGAACCCTCAGTAATAAGTTTTAAAATTCATTCTAATTTTCATGTAATGCTCAGCAACAGGACTTTGTCTTTGGATACTTACTGCAAACAATTTGTGTAGTTTATCCTGCTACAACAGTATATACTTTAATGTAAATACTGGACTTCTATGAAACAATCTCTGGAAATGGAAAGGTCATCTTAGGGACAACGCTTACGTTTTTACAACAGTTTTTCCAGCTTTGTGTTAATACATAGAAACATGCTGTGTACACTTACCGGCCACTTTATTAGAAAGAGTTCCTAGAATCTACACTAGTTCTCTGTATACTGCATTACCCTGGACCCCTCACAGGACCACCACAGAGTAGGTATGATGTGGGTGGTGGATCGTTCTCAGCACTGCAGTGACACTGACGTGTTGGTGTGAATGGATCAGACACAGTAGTGCTGCTGGAGTGTTTAAACACTGTGTCCACTCACTGTCCACTCTATTAGACACTCCTACCTTGCTGCTCCACCTTGTAGATGGACAGTCAGAGACGACAGCTCATCTGCTGCTGCACAGTGCAGTGCTGGTCATCCTTTAGTCTTTCATCAGCAATGACAGGACACGCACAGGACTCAACCCACAGGACCCTGCCCAAAGGATGCTGCCCACACACTAACACTGCAGTGTTGAGAATGACCCACCACCCATATGATGCTTGCTGGAAGAACAGGGCAATAAAGTATACAGAGAAACAGATGGACTACAGTCTGCTATTGTAGATCTACAGAACTGGAGTTGATAAAATGTACAATTAACAGCTGGTGGTTTATATCACTACTAGTCAATGACTAGTAATTCAAAATTTTAATGACTCAGCAATTTAAATTTTAACTGGATTTTTCAGAATCTTTGCACATTGGTGTATTGCACTGAACAAAATGAATGTTCAGGTTGAATGGAATTTCTCTGGGCGGGCCAACAACATCAGTGCTCCTGGCAAAGGTGGCCACATTTCGGTTCTAAATATGTTAGAAAGCACAATGGTTCTGCACCTTTACTGTGAATCATGATTTTTTCTTTTGACATGACCATCAAAATGTTTCTGGTTATACCTTAAACTCTTAAAGCTGCCAAGCTATATTTTTTAATCTCTGTCTTGAAAAAAACACTTTACTCCTCACCAGTGACTCTTGACTATACGACATCAGCAGAGCTTAAGGCCTATGCAGTACAACAGCGGAGTTTCACCAGGCCATGAGATGTGGACTTTGCAGTGTGATAGCAGAGTTTGACCAGGCCACGAGATGGGGACTTTCCAGCGTGAAGGCCGAGTTTGACCAGGCCACGAGATGGGGACTTTGCAGTGTAACAGCAGAGTTTGACCAGGCCACGAGATAGGGGCTTTGCAGTGTAACAGCAGAGTTTGACCAGGCTACAATATGGGGACTTTGGAGTGTGAAGGCTGAGTTTGACCAGGCCACGAGATGGGGACTTTGCAGTGTGAAGGCAGAGTTTGACCAGGCTACAAGATGGGGACTTTGCAGTGTGAAGGCAGAGTTTGACCAGGCTATGAGATGGGGACTTTGCAGTGTAACCACAGAGTTTGATTAGACCACAAGACGGGGACTTTGCAGTGTGACAATAGAGTTTGACCAGGCCACCAGACAGGGACTTTGAAGTGTGACTACGGAGTTTGATTAGGCCATGAGATAAGGACTTTGCAGTGTGACAGAAGTCAGGAATTTTACTCCGCACCAGTGGCATTTAATTAGACAGAGAACGTCATACCACAACATCACTAGACTTGGGACTTCAGACCGCAGCAGAGGAGCCTAACAATGCCACAAATGCCACAGTGGAGTTTAACTATGCCATAAGCCTGGGATCTTGGCACTGTGTAAGCAGAGACTAACTGGACTGGAAGCTGGGAACTTTGCACTGTGACAGAGAACTTGAGTTGACTTATTTTCAATTCTATAAACATGACCACCCATAAAGTTAATGTAAAATACATGCTTCTATATCCAAACAGGCATTATTAGTAAATGCATGTAGTGCATTTTATATATATTAACTGGCGGATTTGTAAATGATGAGGTAAAAAAAAAAAAAAATAAAAAAATAATGACTGTATTTTGGAAACTTACAGCCTGAAAAACAGAGATAGTGAAAGAGAGATGTGTTTGTGTTGGGGGATGCTCTATCACTCCGCTTTGTTCAGATCACGGGCGTCTTTCATGCATACAGGATGTTACGTGTCATATGTGAGTGTGTGTTGAGTGCGGAGTCTTTGCAGTAGCTCAGTCGGTGTCTCCGTTTGGTTCCAAAGGAAACCGCAGAGCATTAGACACTAGAGGTTAGCTGCTAGTCAATAAGACCTCTTCATGCTTTTGAACACCTGCCAATATGTGCAAACCCTCAATGCAGTACATTTTCCATTCAATAACCAACAAATAACAAAAAGAAAATCTATTACTACACTGCACATACTTTCAGCACCATGAGCTTATATGATAATGATCAAAGCCACAAAATACCAGAATGATAGTTATTTACCTACTTTACTAGGATGGCATTGCAAAAGCACACAAAGCTAAAAGTACAAGCCAAATAGTTCCTTTAAATGCTTTCTTTATTAATTGTTTTGTAGATAATATAAATTATTAAGTAAATATTATGAAATATGCAGTAACAAAATTATTCAATATTACTCAGTAACAACTACAAATTATTCAGTATCTACTTGAATTATTTAAAAACTACTATAATGCTTCAGTAACTACAACACATTATTCAGTACCTGTAAGTTACTCTTTATCTACTATGCATCATTCACTATCTACAATGGATTTTTCAGTGACTATAATAAGAATCCACTATTAATTGCCCAATACTAACTATATTAAATTGCCTAGTTAATAATGGATACTTATAATATTTACTCAAAATCAAAATCACCATTTGATTTTTATTCTGTGTAACTGTTATAAGTGTCTACTATTAATTGTCCAATAACAACTTTGAATTATTCAAATGAATTGGCAGGAAAGACTACTGCAACTTGCAGACAACAAATCAAATCAATTAACGCAATACTTTTTTAAAGCATTTATTCCAAAACAAGCCATTTATCACTTTAAAGCCCCAAGAAGTCATCTGTACCCATTACATGAGTATAAGACTTGGTATTTATAAGGCAATTTGTGTTGTGTCTTGTCAAATTTGCAAAAATATATGTTAAGCATAAACCATGAATATATTGCATCAGGCAATGAGAACTGCAAATGATTAAGTATTGGCATAATCTTTTTCAGAAAAAAAAAAACGAGAAAGAGTAAAAAAAGTTTCATAAACAAAAGTAAGCAATGTTAGGAATCAGAAGACTGAAAGAGAACAGCAGTATCACTACTGAAAAATACTTGTGTTAACATGACCAGTAGACTTGAAATAAAATGTAAAGACATGCTCATACGAAAGTGGTAATAATGATGGTTATGGCAATTATATGATGATGACAGTCAAGACAGTGGTGATGAAGTTCATTTCTTCCTGTGTCCCAGAACCTGGTACTCAGACTTTTGACCTTGGTTCAATTGCTAAAAAAAAGAGCATGAACATTAGGATTAGGAATTCTATCCAAACCAAAACAAAGCCATGTTTTTCACTGTAATGCTTTTGTTAATATCATCAAATTCTACTGCTAATGAATTCAAGCAAATGTGGAAACTGTGAAAACACATCAAAAAAGATTCAAAGAAACTCCACAATATGTAGACTCTGGTCCAGTAACATAATTCTAATGGAATTATAAGTTCAAATTGGAAAACACTGAGAAACTTTTAAAGTGTATGCAGAAAGTGAATATTCAAATACCTGATATGTGTCTCCTTCTCCATTATGCAGTAGATTCACTTTATCCGAAGCTAGAGAAGATGTGAAGAAAGAAAAACAAATTATTCGAGGTCTAAGAGTTTCCTTTACCTTCAAATGAGACACGGAAAACCTTCGTAACTGACAGTTATGGGTAGTTTCACGACCAACAGAAAATAGTTTGCTTTAGTTTAGTGGTCACCCAGCCATCCTGAAGATCACACACCCACAGCTTAGCAATGTCCATTTATTTACTTGCATAATGAGAAAAAAAATAAATATATGAACAGTTTTTATTACAGGCCTGTTACTCTAAATGCATTTACAACCAGTTAACAATCTGATCATAATCTGATTTCTACAGTTATCTGATTAT
Source organism: Prochilodus magdalenae (assembly GCA_024036415.1). Taxonomy (NCBI): domain Eukaryota; kingdom Metazoa; phylum Chordata; class Actinopteri; order Characiformes; family Prochilodontidae; genus Prochilodus; species Prochilodus magdalenae. Next base: position 21,332 of record JAMWET010001860.1, read on the forward strand.
TCAAGTGGTCATGTAACAGCAAACTCCAATTTCCAAGGCCTAGAAATCAGACTAAGAAAGATGATAAAGATTTCTGAATTTTAGCTCAGTACACCATTACTCTGATTTCTTTTGATTGGCTGGACCAAATGCATAGGAGTTTACTCCAAGGCTGGGCAGCTAATTGGATACACATTGGAACAAAACTCTAGGGTTGGACACCATTGTCCTTTAATATATTGTGCAGTACTAAGAACCTCCCAGAAGAATTTAGCTTTCACCACACCGGATACAACTTATTCTTTCTGTGCTTGATTAACTGGCTCAGGTGTGGTAGATTTAGAACTTTAGAACCACAGCTGTAGGCCCTTTAGTGTAGATAGGGCTAACCTTTGTTGCCGGAGAAGCTCTTGGTTTTGGGTTGGGCAGTCAGGGAGTAGACGGCCACTCCGATCAAGATGGTTGCCAGAATGTTGCCTGCAGCAATGGCGGTGATAGTCACTGGGTTCAATTCAATGCAGTTGTCACAGGCTACAGAGGAAGAGAGCATTTGTTTAAAAAAAACATGGTGATAATAATAATAAGAAGAAGAAGAAGAAGAAGAAAGGAAGAAGAAGATGAAGAAGAAGAAGAAGAAAAAGACAAAGAAGCATATGAATATCCATTAACAATCTATGTATGTTCTTAACAATGTTCCATTTAACCATTCGACTCCATTTAACAGAAAAAAGCAGCCAGGAAAAAACAAGATGAATAAGAATTTCTGGGAACTTAAATTAACATACACAATACTGTTCAAAATTTACGATTTCTTGTAATATCAATGCCTTAAATTAGTACTGTTACTTTCCATACTTAAGTACATCTAAAGGTACATACTTTAGTACTGTTACTCTCCATACTTAAGTATATCTGAAGGTACATACTTTAGTACTGGTACTCTCCATACTTAAGTACATCTGAAGGTACATACTTTAGTACTGTTACTCTCCATACTTAAGTACATCTGAAGGTACATACTTTAGTACTGTTACTCTAGTTACTAAAGGGTTGAACATCTACTGACACTCGAGGATTTTACCTTGGGGATCTCTACTTTAACTCAAATACATGGTTTGTGTACTTCATCCTCCGCTGATAAATGCACAATAACATTCTTATTTTGTTTATATATTAATTGCCATTTTTCTGCAATAACAGCAATTAAAATAAAGTAAGAAAGGAATACAAACACAATAAACACATATATGACAGCACACACAGAATGCACACATAGCCTTATCCACAATATTAAGTTCAATCAATCAATCAATGTTTATTTGTATAGTGCTTTTTACAACCAACGTTGTCTCAAAGCAGCTTCACAGAAAATCAATTTGTTATTCAGAAGAAAGAAAGGAAAAGAAAAGAAAAAAACCCACAAAGTTAATGTACAGACATTCGAGGGTGGGGTGGGGTGGGGGAACCCTAAGTGAACAATATTAGTAAAAAACATTAAAAGTTTTTATATATAATTATAACTATTATTCTCATCTTAGTATATGATCAAATATGATGAACATCAGTAAAATTTCTTGTTCCTTTTTTTCACTTAAAAAATACTGATTGTAACAGTTAATGATTATCTGACAGTGGCCCATAGATGCCGCTTAGTCAAGGCAAGCGAATGCTTGTGGGGAGCGGCTGAGGGTATATTTCAAGTTTTTTGGTGTTGTTTATGTTTAGATTTTGTTTAGAAAAAGTGAACAAATGTTTAGTTGTGTGTATATATATATATATATATATATATATATATATATATATATATATATATATATATATTATGACACACACACATTATTTATATATATATATATATATATATATATATATATATATATATATATATATATATATATATATATATATATATATATATATATATATATACACACAACAAATCTCATAATGGTGATGAATGGTTGAAGGGGTCCCCTTGAAAGATTTGGCTAGGGCCCCAACAGACTCCTGAATCACCACTGGTGGCTGATAACATGCCAAGATGTGAACATGGAGGGAAGGCAGCACTTCTTTATTCCCCTTTGAGCACTAGGCTGGTTAGATTCTGCGTTATTTGACATTTAATTAAATCTAAAAAAAATTAAAAAAAATAAATAAATAAATAAAAAAAAAGTGACAGCAGGAAAGTTACTTATTTTGGAATATGAACGAAATTTGGCTTCATGTGACAGTGAAACCAGTTTCTTGTAACAATCCTTCTGAAATTACACTAAGAAGGACAGACAGGATACTCACGTCTGACTTTGATTACAATCTCCACAAAACTGCCCTCACTTCCACACTTATCCTGATGAAGGAAGTTTTCATAGTCGAGTATCTCAAGTTCTGTTGTAGAACTGTTGCTGGACCATTTACTATTTTGGCATGTTAGGACACTCGAGTCTGATTTTTTGCTTGCCGTAATCAGCGGATCCTCTGCAAATAAGAGAAACCATTACACAAACTAGTTTTAGTATATTTAATAAATGATTTAACACATTTGTTTGGACATGGACACTCCTTATGTCATCTTAATTCTTTACTGTAGATAAAACAGCACTCATGCAATTATACAGTCCACCGTAAAACCCTCCAGAATGGAGCTGTACAGGAGGATAAACCAGCTTTCTTACCCTGCAGTGGAGCTGATAGAACAAGGTTTATTACTAAGCAGGTTTGGAGCGATTCTATTGGTCGGTCCATCATGAATATTCACTAAACTGAAAGGAGGACTAGAGCTTTTACACTGTGCAGAAAAAGAGATCAAAGTTTTTACACCACTAAATATATATTAGAGGTGGAGATATGGAGGAGTATCATACTGTGTACATCAGGAGTAGATGTGGTGTATCAGGATATGGACTGGTTCAGACAATACATGATTTCAGATAATGACATAATTTATGTGTTTATTCATTTATATATTTATTTATTAATGTATATTGTGGCAAGTGAAAACATCTTAAATCTACTTAATATATATATTATATAATTTATAATTTATATATAATTTAATATTTGAGAATTCTGTTGTACGATTATTCAACATATTCCTATACATTTTTGTTCACAAATCATTTTTATCTAAAACCAAAAGTTCGTTAGTCGTTCGTAAGTTAGTTATCTCCTAACCCAATAAAACAGTTTTTCTAGAAACTACAAATGACTGTAAACATGAGTTAAAAATATATTCAATCTAGTTGTTTTTTGTACAATTTCCAATTTTGACCTCAGCGTAAGAGCATGATAAGATTATTCAGACATTTTCTAGATGTTTTTAACTCACATTTCAAGTAATTTGTAGTTTCTAGAGAAATCGTCTTAGTGAGTTGGCAATTAATAAGACTTTTTTGTCTGGATTTGAATGTCATAAGCATAAGCATAACTTATATAATCAAACAATAGTCTTAAATCAGTTCCAAAATATTAAATATTATATATATACACTTATAAACGCTTCCCTTTACATGACCGTCATCTTCCGTTATAAACTTGAATCCATTTTAAATAAATCAAAACATCTTGCATATATATGTATGCAAGATGTTTTGATTTATTTAAAATGGATTCAAGTTCATAACCGAAGATGACGGTCATGTAAAGGGAAGCGCTATCAGATTACATTCAAGACTTTTACTTCAGCAGTGTATTATGCTATATATTAGGATTTAAATAAAAACATAACATTAAAACATGAACATAAAGGGAAACTTACCAGCAGTCACTTTTTGAATAAACAGCAGGGCAGTAAGAAGGAGCAAAGTTAGACCCCTCATTTCTCTCACTTGCTTCTCTTTCTACTTTACACCTGAGGAGCAAGAAAAACAAATAACACTATTCTCATTATTCCATTACCATTATATACTTTTATCATAGTACCATGACTTGTAATTATAGTGGAAGTGCTGTAGTGGATAGTAAAAGTTCTTCAAACCTTAAAAAGACCCTGAGTTTATGAAACATCTATGACCTAAGAACACCTCGGCTTGTTACCATTGTTGTCCATGTACTTACTGTATAATAAGCCTTATGTATGTGTATATAAATCGCTTATATTGTTTGTAATAAGTTGTTGTAAAATTAGTGTCCTGAATAGGAAGAACAGATCTGCAAGCTTGCAATTTAAGCAGCTTTTTTTCTTAAACAGGTTTAAATGGTTACAGTTCTATCTCGCTGTTCTCCAAAGAAAAACTTGTATCTCCGTTTTTGTCGATGTTGTTGCCGTTTACACTGTGTGAAAATTTAATGATAGATGGACCAACAGATATGGCCCAAAACTGCTTGGAAAAAGTCATTTAAATTAAATGTTTTTGGCCTCTCCTGTAAAGTTTTGGAGATGGACGTTATAGAACACGTATAACCAGTGTTTACACTAACGAAGCTTTGAAGGACCCATTCCTTTAATGCTTTCTGTACAGCAGCTAGGTTGTGTTGTTTGGGGGATCCAAAATGGAGGGCGCCGCCATTTGCCTTCTATCGTTCAACCATTTTAGCTCTCCCTGTGCTTCTTCCGATCATGAACTACAGAAACAAATTGCAAAACTTTACACTGTTTCACAAATTTCGCCTATTCTGACACAGGATGGATGTTTATAGGGTTATTCATAACTGGCAAATAACAAGTACTGCAAGATATTTTCATTCCGTAAAAGTATTTTATGACGTTCCAAGACCAACGTTTGAAGTTTCTTAAAGCACAGGTCAAAATTTGTTCATATAAAGATAATTATAATCTCAGAACTAGTTATTAGAAAACTTTTCATGGTAATATAACAACAGAAAACTTATTCTTACCCTAAACTCTCGATCTTGATTCCTCTGTGAGGCTTTCAGAAGCGTCTCTCGCTCTCTCTCGGTAGCGTCTGTTGTTGGGAGGAAGTGTGGAAACCTGTTGTTTTCTGCGTGTGTTGCTTTTCTCATATGACTCTAGGTGAACACTGCCAGTTTTTGCGCTCCTACAAAGGGTTCTACAGACCTCAGTTCCTATTAACACTAATAAAAACGTTGATTTTTGACTGAATGAATCTAAAAACAAGAAACCCAGAGTTGGTTTTACCTTATGAACTTGTTTTTGTTCCAATACATCCCAGAAATGTTTTCACAGGAGCAAGTTTATCACTCTGCTACATCACTTTTTCATTTGAACAACACTTACTTACTGCTGTGCTACAGTATGGGGCCTTTGCTGTCTTATTTGGGGACTCATAATGTGAGACTGGTGTCAGTGAGAGACATGCCTACCAGGCTTTCTGCCCTTCTGTCTTCAGTTTTGTCTTTAGATGGTGAAAAAACCACATTCAGTTGGGTTGAGGTCAGGTGACTTAGCCATTAAGAACATTCCAGTTCTTTGACTTAAGAGGCCCCAGATCAACCCCAGATGGGAACAAGTCACACCTGGCCATGAAACTTGTTATAGGTTATCAGTCCAATATAACTCCAAACAAGTTATCAGTTTGGACAGAATCTGAGCAGAAAGGAACACTATATACACTTCAGAGTTCCAACTGCTAGTAGCAGTCACATCACCAATAAACACCAGTGACTCCACTGGCAGCCATATAGGCTCAGACCATCACACTACATTCAACATGCTTCACAGGTGACTTGGTATATTTTAAATTATGAGCCCTTCCTTCCCTTCTCCATATCTGTTCTTCCCATCATCCTGGTACCAGTTCTGGAAGAAGATTGCATGCTGAGGTAAACCCAATTTACATTTATGAAGCGGTTTCCTGAGCTCACCAGTGCAGTCCTGTTTTTCAGAGATGCACTAAACAGCTGATTTGACCACTCCTAAAGCTTCTTCTGTCTTCTTGTTTTGTTTGTTCAGCGTAATGATGCCCACTCTTCAGTTGCATCAACAGCTCTTATTTTGAGAGTTTCCATGAACTGCTAAATGTACAGTCAACTCTTGGAAACAACCCCAAAACTTTTATCTCCCAAATTTGTCAAGAAATTATAAAGGAACAGGTCCTGCTCAGCCATGAAACTTTTTTTTTTTTTTTTTTTTTTTAAGTTAACCATCCAATTACTTTTGAGACTGTGAAAACAAAAGGACTATGCAAAAAAAAATCTTAAACTTTAAAGTGATATTCTTGTTAAACCCCTTGGATTAAAGTTTGGATTAAACACTTTAATTACAACTTCACATCGTCACTTCATTTCAAATCCACTGTGAATGGCAAACAAAGGCAATGTCTGAATACTTATAGACCCAACTGTACACGTATAGAACATAAACTTTACACGCATATTAGCAATTTAAAGTTCTCACACATTTTGAGTCAAGTTCAAACACAATTGGGTCTCCATTGAAACTGTCAACATAGTAACATAAACTGGTTGCAAGTTTTTTGAAGTAGATCTAGCACAAAAAACACCAGTACTAACTTCCTGATCCTTATTCATTACACTCTACAAGTCGAGGTGGATTATTTGGCCGGCCATGAAATCTTTATGCCAACATATATGGAGGCTTATGTGTATTCCAATACGTATACATTAAATTTATTCAGTTTATAGGTACAACACATTTGGTGTACTGTAGGAATTTGTTTACATATCTATTTTATTTCCACGTTGTTTACATAATTTTCCAACAACAAACAATTTCTACCACTTGGATGCCCACCAAACAAAACGTTATCTTGACTCTGAATTCCATCACAATTAGCTCCCATAATGTTCCTTATTACACATGAAGGTTCTCTAAGTCATTTAAGGCTTGGCATAACTGGGAGAGTGTTCCTCACAGCTTTGACAAATTAATGAGGCCTCACACAGCCGGGATGCCACAAACAACTTCCTGTACGGTAACTGTATGCCACAGGAAGGCACGACCCACTATCGGCACCTGTTCCTAACCAACAAATTCAACAGCAGTCTTTAGTATGTTCAGAAATCCTTAACAACACATAACATAACACATTACATTCTCAGAACTAGAAAACTGTCTTTCATAAGAAGTTTGCAGGCTGGTCAGTGCCGGAAAAATACCTAGTACTCTGGATCATTTCTGTTGGTCAGTTTATTATGATTTTTAGCCCAAGGCCCAGGGTAACCCAGCATTTCCCATTATGCAAAAAACAGCGCTGATGTATTATGTTTTGGATGCTGGCCTAATGATCAACCAAAATGACCATGCTGGATGACAAGCTGAACAAGCTTAGACCAATTTAGACCAGCACCAGACCAGCATATTCCAGTTCTGATGAGGTTACACAAGCACCAGTCCAGCATAAACCAACATAGGCCAGCATAAATCTGTTTGGTCCAACTTAGACCAACCTTATGTGACCTCAGACCATCTTAAACAAGCACCAGATCAGTATAAACCAGTTTAGTCCAGCTTAGACCAGTTCTAGAGCAGCATTTGGAACAGCTTAAACCACCGTGTCCAGAAAAAAAAACAGTTTAGACCAGCATAACCAGTTTAGTCCAGTTTAGACATTCATAAACCCACACTGTTTAGACCACCATAGACCGGCACCACACCAGGAAAAACAAGAATAGCCCAGCATAAACTAGGTTAGTTCAGATAAGATGAGCACAAGGTCAGCATAAACCAACATTAACCATTTAGACCAGAATAAAGCTGTTTGAACCAGTTTAGACCAGCATTAGAGCAACATAAACCAGCATAAACCACCATAGATCCGCATAAACCTGTTTAGACCATCTCAGACCAGGACATGCTAGAAAAGACTAGTTTTGTCCATCTTATATTAGTTAAACCCTCTAAAACCAGCACACAAGCATAAAACACCTTAAACCAGCTTAGATTAACATGGAACTCAGGCTAGTCTGGGCTGAGCAGACCACCTGAAACCACTTTCATAGTTGATAGGTCACTGAGAAACAGATCGCTTTAACCACAACTGCCACAAGACACTTTGGTGCCTGAAGCCCGCTTCCTCAGTTTTAGGACTGGAGCTACAAGGCTAATGCTAAAAAACAGATTAGACCAATTAGCATGATGCTAACTGCGGCACACTTGCCTCAAACGGTGTGGGAATGCTCAGTGATCTTTTGTTGGATCTGATAGTCTGCCTTCTGACGAACTATCATTCAGGCTAATACTCATGCTAACGTTTTTAGCTCTGTGACTCAATTAGCACGCAAGTCTTAGCCAAGCTGCCAAGGATGAAAAGGCGGACAACTGAGGCATATGCAGTCAAACTGTTCCCCCATGTCAGCCATTTCTACTCCAACCAGGTTCAGAGCCCTCTTTAGGTGGTGTACCTCAGTTAACCTCTACCTCAGAAGCGCTAGAAGTTTCCACCGTGAGTGACGACACAGCGCGAGCGAGCCTTACAGCCTGGGCTGCTAGTGGCTGCTTATATATCACCAGCCTAAATCACAAACTGCTTATTGGCAGGATGAACGTTCAGCTGTAGATCAAATGGACTTGAAGATGAATTACGAATGAAATTAGAACGTCGCCTGAGGGTACAAGCGCGTGCAGAAACTTTCCAGAGGAACAGGAAGAAGACAGGCACACACCTTTTGCATTGTAGCACCCCCTGCTGGATGGAAAGAGCAATGACCCTCCATCCCATCTTTAATAGATAAATACAGTACATACATTATAAGCAAATGTACAGTAAAATATACATGTAGATATATAAACACACGTGTGTTCATCATTCTGCTATAATCCTCTGCGGTATAGTTTGATCCATACAAATATACTGTACTAGCTTTATTAATATATATCATATTGCACATTCCCTTATATTGCACATAGGACATGTAGCATTCCACATAGCACTGACTGCGCTTGGATGGCGTGTATGATATTTACACTAATGTAGAATTCCTCATTCATACTGCATCTGACGTCTTATTAACTTGCATATTTGATGTACAGTGTCATTTGTTATGATTTCTCGATCATTCAAATACATTCGGAGTATATATACTCGGTTCAGCTCTGCTTTAGGATCAGATGGCGAAGGTGTTGGGCTATATGACCGGTATTCCAGAGGGCCACCTTTGCCAAGTGCAACTTGTGGGAACCAGATAAGACCTGAGGGAAGTCTGACTTAACAAGGATCGGATGAAGAAAGTAAGTGTGTGTATGATAGAGGGGCGGGGTTTATAACAAATGTACACCGTCAGTCAAAAGTTTGGGCACACCAAAGCTATAGGTGCTACAATGTACAGCTGCAGTGTCTACTCATACAGCACTCCGAGGCAGCAAATCTAAGGTTTCTAGGGAAGTCCTTCCATTTGGGTCTTTGATGCAGGCAACATGGATGTATCCTTTGTCCTTCGTCTTACATATCCCATAATACTCTGTGTTAGCACTGATGGAGTCGACACAGTGGGCATCGCTGCCTTCTTAGGCATTAGGCAGGCAGCAAGACAACGAGGCAGCGGCCTTCAGTCGCGGATACAGCCATACTGACACCGTCCAAAGTCAAACAAGAATCTCCAAAATGGCCAATTTCCTTTCAACCCAAGTTCCTTCTGGGTCACGGGGGTGCTGGAGCCTAGTCCAGCTCTCACTGGGCGGAACCACCCTGGACAGGTCACCAGTCCAACACATTTAGCATCTCCAGCTCACCTGACTGCTTGTCTTTGGGAGGAAACCGGAGCACCTGGAGGAGAGAACCCACACATACAAGCAGAACATGCAAACTCCACACCCGAACACCCCAGCGGGAACCTGAACCCTTCCCTGCTATGCAAGGTAACATACAGAGATGGTATTTCAGAATTTAGCAGAATTGAAACCATGACCCTTATAAATGCTGGTACTGCTGTTGTAAGTGCCATCAAGTCGTTTCCTACTCCTGGAGTGTTTCTCCAACACATCCTACCTTCTGTTTGGATCTTCAGGCTTCCGATCGGCTGGTTCAAGATACAGGGAATATGTCCAACATACAGAGGTTGGACAATGAAGCTGAAACACCTGGTTTTAGACCACCATCATTTATTAGTATGGTGTAGGGCCTCCTTTTGCGGCCAATACAGCATCAGTTGGTCTTGGGAATGACATATACTGCGTCCTGCACAGTGGTCAGAGGGAGTTTAAGCCATTCTTCTTGCAGGATAGTGGCCAGGTCACTACGTGATGCTGGTGGAGGTTCGTCCTTCTTGGTGGTATGCTGACATTACCCTGGATACCGTGGCTCTTGATACATCACAAAGACTTGCTGTCTTGGTCACAGATGCGCCAGCAAGACGTGCCCCAACAGTTTGTCCTCTTTTGAACTCTGGTATGTCACCCATAATGCTGTGTGCATTGCAGTATTTTGAGCAGAACTGTGCTCTTACCTGCTAACTGAACCTTCACACTCTGCTCTTACTGGTGCAATGTGCAGTTAATGAAGATTGGCCACCAGGCTGGTCGAATTTAGCCACGAGACCTCCCACACTAAAATGACAGGTGTTTCAGTTTCCTTGTCCAACCCCTGTAGGAGCTTCGGTCCAGGCTTGGAGCTGGAGGTGAAGCTTGATTTGGTCCAGGATTCATCCGATGGTTTCCTTTGCTGTCCAAGGTTCTCCAAAAACGTCTTTACTAACACCAGGGTCTACACCCAGCAGTAGTTTCCCCAATCCAACTCATTTACTGTTGAGCTAAGACATCCATAGTGAGGCAGGGAGAAGACCACAGCCCGACCACCAATAGCAGTAGTCCTCGAGTGCTGGACCACGGTCCACCAAGCTGTCCCCCATTTCCACACGTTCTCCATCAGGGGTAACATCAGCACTCCTTCCTGTCACCAGGACGTTAGGCATCTTCATACTGAGCCATCTTCTCACTCTGTAACCTTATTTATAAGGGCCATCAGCTCGTTCTGATTTCCTGTGTCGTATCATTAGCACATCTGATATTAGGTTACTGGTGTTTCTCCCAGGGATCCGGAATGACCATGACCGCTGTACCATCCTCACTGCTTAATGTTTCCTGTGGAAGGTTAATTGGTCTGTCCTCATTAATTCATTTCAGCCAGTTAGCTAGGTTGTACAATGGGGGGGCGGAGTCTAAATAGCCCTACTTGGTAGAGGGTCCATGGTTCTGACTGGAGTTATTCTAAATGACTGTTATAGCTTTAATGTTTTCAATATTATTAATAAATAGAAGGAAATTTAAAAGAGAGAGTGGATTCTAAGAGTTGGAGGGTGTGCCCAAACTTTTGACTCGTAATATTTGTTGGCTTAAATGGGAATTTGGTGATGAGAACTTCAAAGCAAAGAAAGTAAATAAATAAAATTTAAAAAAAAGATCATGTAAAGTATACACGTTATTCCTGTGTAGGTTGACGAGCAGTGTGTTAAACCACTGACCGATGAGATCATATTTAGCTGCACGTAAGTATATGAATATTAAAATCTCTCTCTGTTGCTTCGCTGTGTAACGTAAGCTCGTCGGGAGAATCAAATGCTCTTCATCGGAAAATCCTGATATTTAAAACCGTTCACATGAACAGGAACCGTCCAGGTGGGGACCGAACACACCCCTCTCTCTAGAGTGGACATGAGAGGACATACGGCGATCGTGGTGCATGTGCTGTGGAACTCAGTCAAAGCCAGATCTCATCACTGCTTGTGCTGTTCACCTTGTAGATGTAACCAACCATGGGGTAGCGGGCGAAACCTGAGGACACAGAACAGCATCATACTGGTATATCATACGTCCACTCACTGGCCACTTTATTAGGAACACCCACCCTGAGCTTCCACTAACTGGCCACTTTATTAGAAACACCAACATTAAACTTCCACTCACTGGCCACTTTATTAGAAACACCCACCCTGAGCTTCCACTCACTGGCCACTTTATTAGAAACACCCACCCTGAGCTTCCACTAACTGGCCACTTTATTGGAAACACCAACCTTGAGCTTCCACTCACTGGCCACTTTATTGGAAACACCAACCTTGAGCTTCCACTAACTGGCCACTTTATTAGAAACACCAACCTTGTGCTTCCACTCACTGGCCACTTTATTAGAAACACCAACCTTGTGCTTCCACTCACTGGCCACTTTATTAGAAACACCAACCTTGTGCTTCCACTAACTGGCCACTTTATTGGAAACACCCACCCTGAGCTTCCACTAACTGGCCACTTTATTGGAAACACCAACCTTGAGCTTCCTCTAACTGGCCAATTTATTAGAAACACCAACCTTGTGCTTCCACTAACTGGCCACTTTATTAGGAACACCTACCTTAAACTTCCTCTAACTGGCCAATTTATTAGGAACACCAACCTTGAGCATCCACTAACTGGCCACTTTTTTAGAAACACCAACACTAAGCATCCACTAACGGGACACTTTATTAGAAACACTTACCCTACTATTAGAAATTCCTCTTAATGGTCCCCTCCCTTCTCTGTTGGGTCAGTTTCTGACCACAGAAGCTACGGCATCTAACCATACACCAGGCAGGATTAGCTGTGAGCTAATGAAGTGGATAAGCTATCAGCTAATACTGCAGTGCTAAAAGTCGCAGATCCTCACTTAACAGCACGTACATCCACCACTAAACACCCACAAACACACACGCATATGATTTAACCTCTGACCTCTAGCAGCATAGGCCAAAGACAGGTCCTCCTCCTCCTCCGTCTTACGTGTTAAAGTGCTTTGCTTGGAGTTCGGCCGTCCTGAAAGGATTCCACACATCACACACTGACATCTGTTCCTTTAACCGCTCCTGTAGTTGATCAGCCCAGACACGACCGTGGTCTAGACTTCTTCATTAGTTTAGCATTGGAGCTACAAGGCTAGCATTGTTAACAAGTACTAGAAGTCAACAGTCACCCAAACCTTTTCTTTAACCACATCCACAAAACCTTACTCCAATAATTTACTCCGCCTCGCCATGAACACACTGGCCAGTGTTCAGCTTCACTCACTGGATAATACAGGTTTGGGTGTTCCCAAGCCGTCCCCTGAGGAAACACCACATCATAATCAGGATACACACTGATAACACGCGCCTTTTAGTAGGTCAGTGTGTGGGTATAATACGGAAATCAGAAACGTCACATTCACCTGATGCATCTACTGGAGTTTGCTGAAACTCAGAGACAGCTGTTTTATGTAGGATGAGCAGAGCTGGAGGGTAAACACAAGCATAACGGCAAAAGGGGAAACCGATATAAACACGTCGCCGGGATGCGTTATATTACACGACCCTGTAGGTCCTTGTTGTGCGCAATTCTGACTCCCTGGTGAATTCCAAGTTCTCAATTTCCTGGTAAATTTAACTCTCCTGATGTTGTTCCTGCCAGTGTTCTACCGAACCCTTACCCACAGACAGAATCCAGCTCTTTGGATGTTGTCTTTATTGTTGGTGTGGCCAATTCCGCTCCCCAGGAGAATCCGACTTTCCTGATGTCGTCATTGTTGTGCCGAGCTACTGAAATCATGGGTGTAATCCGTAGCATCCATATAACAGAGAGTTGGATTCTGTAACTTAAGCTTGATGTCTGTTTACGGCAGTGGTGTAAAAGTGAAATACACCCTGTAACTGTAGGGGGAGCCCAAGAGCCAAACACACCAGTTCTCCCAGATCTCCAGTTTCTATGCTAATTAGATTCCGGCTACTTGGGTGACTGTTGACGTCTAGCATCTGTTTGCAACTCACGGCTTCAATTCTAAAATACAGAGGCCAAATTTGGACTGCAAACATGCCTTGGCTGATTGAATACGTACGGGTTAAAAGCACAAAATTGGATTTTCATTGACATTAGATTACATTAATGCCATTTAGCTGACTCTCTCATCCAGAGCGACTTACAACGGTAATCATATTACAGGTGGGCCAGTGTAGTGTTAGGAGTCTTGCCCAAGGACTCTTATTGGTGTAGCACAGCATAGTCACCCAGACCGGGATTCGAACCCCAGTCTCCCACACAAAGTGTGGACATTTTCACTAAACCATCCTTTGAGACCGCTATATGTAGATGAGCTGTGTCAGGCTGTACAACTTCAGCATGAGGTCAATATATGCAAATGTGTTTTCAACAATGAATTAAAAACGGTTCACATGGAAGCCAGAGATTCAGAGGGGCCTTGCCTTTGCAGAGCGTGGTGTGGTCATTCAGCTGCATGTTGGAGGGCAGGGACATGTTCTCACGGGGCAGGTACACTCCGTCCACCTGCACTTTTGCTGAGTCGTTACTACAAAACCACAAACAATCCCACACGTACCTGAACTTACTTAGCCGAAAGAAACATGATTCTATAAAGAGACGGTGGAAAATAATCAGCATGTAAACACAGGAGACTCAAATGTGAAGGCTGGTACTGCACATGTTGACCAGACAAACCTTGGAGGGTGCAGTATGAGTTACCAATCTCTGTGCTACGATGAGTACCATTAATAACCATTCAATATTACCAGGACTGAAAAAAAAAAGACCAGGATAGCAGTAGGTTTACTCACCGCTTTGGGGTGATGGGAATTGCTACAGGCTCGTCTAACCAAAGAAAGAAAAGGAAGAGGGACAGATTAGCGTCTTTTCTGAAGGTACCACATTTCAGCACTGGTCCAAAAAGTCGTGATATGTTTAAGCAACAGAGCAGGTTGGCGTTTCAGGCTGAAGAACATGGTCATGGCTGTGATTCAGTCACTGTACATCATCACTACCATGATGATATTCACCATGACAACCACACTTTATTATATACAACAGTCCTGCTAAATAAAAGGACAAAGAAGCCCCCCAAACTGTATCAAATGAGGTCATTGAGCAATACTGGCAAACGGTGGTACCCTTCTGTGTTACAGATAGAGCCATCAAACTGACTTAATCTCACATTCCGATCAGCTTATACAATAATTTAACATTTGCCAGGTACAAATCCCATTACACCTAATGAGAAACTGCAGAGGTATAGGCTGGTATAGACTGAGTCTGTTCTACAGGTTCTCATTAGGTCGAGTGTATAACTCTAAGCTCTAAATGTAGGTACTGTGGTATAGACTGAGTCTGTTCTACAGTTTCTCATTAGGTCGAGTGTATAACTCTAAGCTCTAAATGTAGGTATTGTGGTATAGACTGAATCTGTTCTACAGTTTCTCATTAGGTCGAGTGTATAACTCTAAGCTCTAAATGTAGGTATTGTGGTATAGACTGAGTCTGTTCTACAGTTTCTCATTAGGTCGAGTGTATAACTCTAAGCTCTAAATGTAGGTACTGTGGTATAGACTGGGTCTGTTCTACAGTTTCTCATTAGGTCGAGTGTATAACTCTAAGCTCTAAATGTAGGTACTGTGGTATAGACTGAGTCAGTTCTACAGTTTCTCATTAGGTCGAGTGTATAACTCTAAGCTGGAAGGACACATGTAAGGGTAAAGCATGTGTCCTGTAGAATATTCACAAGGGATCTTGGGAACCGAATTTAATTCCGGAAACCATCCTTAGACATACCACATGGTCAGCAGGAGCAAAGCTAAGGGCAGCCATACCGATGGCTTTGCCTTTGTCCTTGTGCAGAAGGCAGAGCACCATCAGTGTGAGGATGAGGAGGGTGACGAAGCCAGCAACACCACCCGTAACGATCCCCAGCATTGGCACCTCCACCCGTGACTGCAGGAACTCTGAGAAATCAGAAAAAGATTTCAGGAAACTACTGACTAATGATGATGTACTTGACTAATCAGGCTAATAGTTAATCAGGCTGGTTGATAAAAAGCTAACAGGCTAACAATCAGGGTCACTTGCTAACAAGCACACTAGCTGGCCATTGATTAACTGACTGATCAACTGACTAACAAGCACACTAACTGGCTAATGATTAGCTAACTAGCTAATCAACTGACTAACAAGCACACTAACTGGCTAATGATTAGCTAACTGGCTAATCAACTGACTAACAAGCACACTAACTGGCTAATGATTAGCTAACTGGCTAATCAACTGACTAACTTGCACACTAACTGGCTAATGATTAGCTAACTGACTGATCAACTGACTAACTTGCACACTAACTGGCTAATGATTAGCTAACTGACTGATCAACTGACTAACAAGCTCACTAAATGGCTAATGATTAGCTAACGGGCTGAATATCAGCTATGTGACTAACAATCAAGCTAACTGGTTCATGATAAGCTAACAGACTAAAGGTCAGTTAACAATTACGCTCACTGATTTATAAACACTGACTAAAGATAAGTCAACTGGCTAATGATAAACTTACCAACTAACAAGCACCGGTTTACAATCAGCTAACTGACTAACGGCAAGTTAACTGCTAGCTAACAATTTGTTAACAGGCGAACTGGCTAAGGTAAACTGTTCAGCTGATAAGCCAAATGGCTCTTAGGACGGTAGTGTGTCGCATTGCTAAATGGCTAACATTGCTTACTGGCTGACTAAATCTGACTAACAATCACACTAACTAGCTAACAATTAAGCAAACTCGCTAACAGTACAGCTAATGATCAAACTAACTGGCTTCCAACCATGCTAACAGGCTAACAAGCAAGTAAACAATTAACATAAACTTTATTTTAGCTCATCTCTAGGTAACAAAAGAACAGGCTAATCACCACAAACAGCATCTGAGTCCATCTGTCACTCCAACATCCGTCTCTCTCAGTGTGCTCTTAGATTATTAATCTTCTTCTGTCATATTAAGACCAGATATTTGAATTTTTTGGTCTCTGATATGAGTCCTTATCCTTTAAACAGTGCTTCTAAGCATTGGTGAGCTGAAACGTATCCGGTACTTCTGCACTAACTGGCTAACAATCTGGCTAATTTGCCTAACAAGCACACTAACTGGCTAACCATTAAACAAAGCAGGATGACAAAGCCAGCAATTAAACAAACAAAGTTTTTGACTACTAAACTGGCTAACAATAAGTGAATTGGCTAATTTTGTAATTGCTACATTTCTTTCAGGATCAATAAAGCTTCTACCTACCTACCTACCTACCTACCTACCTACCTATCTATCTATCTATCTATCTATCTATCTATCTATCTATCTATCTATCTACTACTAACTGACCAACAAGCCCACTAACAGTATAACAATCAGCTAACTGACTAATAACCAAGCTAAGTGGCTAACATTTAAACAAACTAGCCTTTATTCAGGCTAACAATATGTGAACTATATGTATGATAAACTATACCAAGGATCAGGCTATATCAGGATCAGGCTAAGTGGTCCATTGTTGAGCCAAACGGTTTTTCTGGCCTGTAACTAATGAGACAGATGATTACAAGCTCTTTTTACATCTGATATGGCGCTAAATTAGAACCAAAAGACTTGCTAACTGTCTAATTCCCTCTCACCAACTATCAGAAAAGTGACTAACAAGCACGCTAACTGGCTAACACTTAAGAAAACTAGCGAATCAGTCAGGCTAATGATCACGCTAACAGGCTACCAAGCATGTGTTAAAATTAAACAATGAGCAATTAACTCCAACTATATTATCTCCTCTCTGGATGATCAGTTTGATCTATTAAGACTGTGGAAATATATGTATTTACTGATGTAACAGATGACTGATTAATAATTAGGCCTGACGTTGTTCAATATAGTGACTTTATTAGATTTATTGGAAAAAGACTTTTTAGAAGCTCTATTAAAATACTCCATGGTTTTTCATCTAGAGTAATCTCAACATGTTGTATCTGTTGTATATGTGATCAAACAGTTAAATATGAAGCTTCTTCTAAATTCTTATGAGGTTATTCTAACTTTCTAACACAGGAGCAACAAGTAAAGTAGTTCCGGTGACTTCGCTTTCTCTAAGATTTTTAAGTATCCGTGGTGATCAGGGCTAGGTAAACGTCCGTCTGTACTGGTATCACATTTACAAAAAACCTCTGAGAATATCACAGATTATTACAGATTAGTAAAGCCTAAATTACATAAATTCTGACAGATTTTTTTTCCAGATACAGTCTTTAAACTACATTGTGTGGGCTACAGTCAGTTTGAGCTACAGTCGGTTTAGCCAGAATTTTCTCGACTGCATACATTTGTGCATCAACTGGTGGATTTTTAAAATAATCTAATCGACAGCCCATTGGCTCCGTGGAGTCTGAACTAGTTCGCTGTTTAGGGGAACATGTTGGTATGACTGTCTGGGTAGTCGACTGTATAATGCAGACGTAGCAGATCGGAATCAGGATGGAAAACACACTGGAGTCAAATGAGACCTGTTAAAGTCAGGTTGGTCTGGACCGAGCCGACGCTGTTGTTGGCGCTGACCGAGACGTTTCCCGGCAGGCTGCTCAGGGTGACCTGTAGGCTGTGGTTGGCCAGCCAGGGGTAGCTTCGCGAGTCCAGGATCAGGAAGTCGGTGCTGTTGGCCACCAGTTGACCAGACTGGTCCACCCAGGTGATGGTGGCTGGTGGGTTTGAGCGGACCAAAGCGAAGAGGACCAGAGAGAGACCAGGCTCTGACGTTTCACTGTAGTGAGCATTTACTCGCAGAATCTCCGGCTGAACTGGGCGAGAAAAGGAAGTATTAGAAAAGTACTGCGAAAAATATTGGAAGTATTACAAAATTCTGTCTGAACCGACTGTACCGGACAAAATTCTGTCTGAACCGACTGTACCGGACAAAATTCTGTCTGAACCGACTGTACCGGACAAAATTCTGTCTGAACCGACTGTACCGGACAAAATTCTGTCTGAACCGACTGTACCGGACAAAATTCTGTCTCAACCGACTGTACCAGACAAAATTCTGTCTGAACCGACTGTAGTCTGTCAAAATTCTGTCTGAACCGACTGTACCTGACAAAATTCTGTCTCAACCGACTGTACGGGACAAAATTCTGTCTGAACCGACTGAACCGGACAAAATTCTGTCTGAACCGACTGTACGGGACAAAATTCTGTCTCAACCGACTGTACCAGACAAAATTCTGTCTGAACCGACTGTAGTTTGTCAAAATTCTGTCTGAACCGACTGTAGTCTGACAAAATTCGGTCTGAACCGACTGTACCGGACAAAATTCTGTCTGAGCGACTGTACGGGACAAAATTCTGTCTGAGCGACTGTACCGGACAAAATTCTGTCTGAACCGACTGAACCGGACAAAATTCTGTCTGAACCGACTGTACCGGACAAAATTCTGTCTCAACCGACTGTACCAGACAAAATTCTGTCTGAACCGACTGTAGTCTGTCAAAATTCTGTCTGAACCGACTGTACCTGACAAAATTCTGTCTCAACCGACTGTACGGGACAAAATTCTGTCTGAACCGACTGAACCGGACAAAATTCTGTCTGAACCGACTGTACGGGACAAAATTCTGTCTCAACCGACTGTACCAGACAAAATTCTGTCTGAACCGACTGTACCTGACAAAATTCTGTCTCAACCGACTGTACCGGACAAAATTCTGTCTGAATCGACTGTACCGGACAAAATTCTGTCTGAACCGACTGTACCTGACAAAATTCTGTCTCAACCGACTGTAGTCTGTCAAAATTCTGTCTGAACCGACTGTACCGGAGAAAATTCTGTCTGAACCGACTGTACCTGACAAAATTCTGTCTGAACCGACTGTACCTGACAAAATTCTGTCTGAACCGACTGTACCTGACAAAATTCTGTCTGAACCAACTGTACCTGACAAAATTCTGTCTGAACCGACTGTACCGGAGAAAATTCTGTCTGAACCGACTGTACCGGACAAAATTCTGTCTGAACCGACTGTACCAGACAAAATTCTGTCTGAATCGACTGTACCGGACAAAATTCTGTCTGAACCGACTGTAGTCTGTCAAAATTCTGTCTGAACCGACTGTACCGGAGAAAATTCTGTCTGAACTGACTGTACCGGACAAAATTCTGTCTGAACCGACTGTACCGGAGAAAATTCTGTCTGAACCGACTGTACCGGACAAAATTCTGTCTCAACCGACTGTACCGGACAAAATTCTGTCTGAATCGACTGTACCGGACAAAATTCTGTCTGAACCGACTGTAGTCTGTCAAAATTCTGTCTGAACCGACTGTACCTGACAAAATTCTGTCTGAACCGACTGTACCTGACAAAATTCTGTCTGAACCGACTGTACCTGACAAAATTCTGTCTGAACCAACTGTACCTGACAAAATTCTGTCTGAACCGACTGTACCTGACAAAATTCTGTCTGAACCAACTGTACCTGACAAAATTCTGTCTGAACCGACTGTACCGGACAAAATTCTGTCTGAACCGACTGTACCAGACAAAATTCTGTCTGAATCGACTGTACCAGACAAAATTCGGTCTGAACCGACTGTACCGGACAAACTTCTGTCTGAACCGACTGTACCGGACAAACTTCTGTCTGAACCGACTGTACAGGACAAAATTCAGTCTGAACCGACTGTACTGGACAAAATTCTGTCTGAACCGACTGTACCGGACTAAATATTGTCTGAACCGACTGTACTGGACAAAATTCGGTCTGAACCGACTGTACCGGACAAAATTCTGCCTGAACCGACTGTACCAGACAAAATTCTGTCTGAACCGACTGTACCGGACAAAATTCTGCCTGAACCGACTGTACCGGACAAAATTCTGCCTGAACCGACTGTACCAGACAAAATTCTGTCTGAACCGACTGTACCGGACAAAATTCTGCCTGAACCGACTGTACCAGACAAAATTCTGTCTGAACCGACTGTACCGGACAAAATTCTGCCTGAACCGACTGTACCAGACAAAATTCTGTCCGAACCGACTGTAGTCGGACTATTCAGCCTGTACTAAATTCATACTGTGCACAGCCACAAGTAAAATATTCTCATCAGCTATGCAAACAGCTTACACTGAACGTTTAGGATGACCGTAGCGTTGTAGCTCTCTCCGCCGCCTGGGTTTCTGGCAGCGCACACCAGCTCACGGTCCCATTTCCTCGGCTGAAGGGTGAAGCTGCTGTTCCGCTCTGAGCTGAACTTCACTCTGCCGGAATCCTCTGGCGACGTCATTACCAGACGTGCGGCGCCCTGGCTGCCGGTCACCTCACTCTGCCGCTCCCCATTCAGGTACCAGGTCAGTAGGGGCGGAGCCTGTGCACTCCAGCCATCTGACTCGCAGTTGAAGCGGTGGGAGATGTTCTCCTGAAGGGTGACCTCGGAACGCTGGTGTCCATCAATCTTGGGGGCAGGATCGATTGCTCCTAAAGGGCCGGTATGTCAAGACAACCGTGGAGAAACAATCAGACAAAACAAATGAGGAACATTCAGCACAAAACTGACCTTATTTAGATCAAATAAATCAGTCACCTGTCCACCCCCAGGTAAAGGTGTGCAGGAGAAGAAGAGAGAGCCCCGCCCCCCTCCTCAGACACACATACTGCATGGTGACCTAAAGGAAACCAAGGAGACCATTAAACACATCATCACAGCTGCACCGAAAATAAATCGGTAGCATCCTGTGTACACAATGTACTCCAGTTAGAGTTGGAGAGGGGTTGCATCGCAGGGCTCTGGGAAGCGGGATGGTCGTATCGACGTGTTGTGTGCCATAACAGTGGTGTGGACATTACTATAGCACTCTGTTGGTGTCAGAGGGTAGCCAAAGGCATGCACCAGTGACATGAAGGATCTGGAAGACTTTACACAGCTCACAGAGAAGGAGAACCGACGAATCGTCTGGCATGCACGTAGTGACCCAACAGCCATCACTGGAGACATCCAGCGAGCAGTGGTGTCCTCCATGAGTCCTCCTGTTAGTGCAGCACCATTGGCAGACGGCTGCACCACGCAGGACTACATGCACACAGACCGTTACCACGACCGTCCTTAACACCACGTCACCGTCACCAAAGACTGCAGTGGTGTCGTACCAGACTGTCATGGAGTGACTCAGAATGGCAGCGGGTCATCTTCAGTGACGAGTCCCGCTTTAGTCTTGGTGGAGACGCCCAACGAATCCGTGTGTGGAGGCACCGTGGTCAGCACCGAGATGAACGGTTTGTTGTCACACGTCCAGAAGACGTGGTGTCCCTCCACCTCCACCCCTACCGCACCATCTGCAGGATCTGTGTGAGGATGTTCAAGCTGCATGGGATGGATTATCACAGGACTCCATCAGGAACCTCTACAGCTCCATACCGAGACGTCTGGCGTGTTGGGTTAGCGAACACGGCGGCCCGACGCCATACCGAGAGACAGACTTCTGTATGTGTAGCTCAATAAATATTGATCATATCAGTCTAAATTTATCATCAGTTATTGATCCTGGTCACCTTTATCTCCCTTCCCAACACCACCGCAGTCCCACACCTCCTTCTGGGTGCAGCTGTTATTTGAGACTGAGTGTATTAAATACATGAGAAATAGAAACAGGAATCATTTTGGATTTACAGTCCTGAAACTGATCTGTTGTAGCTCAGTAAGCGTCCACTGTGAGATAGGATTACTATGACAAATCATAACTGGCATAGCATCTTATTATTAGGTAGGAGGTCATATGAGATAACTCATTATTAGGAGACAGCAAGTCATGGAATACTAAGTTATAACTGTGGGATGCAAAGTGAGATAACCAGCCATTATGAGAACATGTGTCATAATTACACTCCTCAGAAGAACAGCTGCACCCCGAAGGAGGTGTGGGAGTGCGGGTCTGTTGGTGAAGGAGGGTAAAGGTGACCAGGATCAATAACTGATGATGAATGTAGACTGATATGATCAATATTTATTGAGCTACACATACAGAAGTCTGTCTCTCAGTATGGCATCGGGCCGCCGTGTTCGCTAACCCAACACGCCAGACGTCTCGGTATGGAGCTGTAGAGGTTCCTAATGGAGTCCTGTGATAATCCATCCCATGCAGCTCGAATATCCCCACACAGTTCCTGCAGATGGTGCGGTAGGGGTGGAGGTGGAGGCCTTCTAGACGTGTGACAACAAACTGTTCATCTTGGTGCTGACCACGGTGCCTCCACACACGGATTCGTTGGGCGTCTCCACCAAGACTAAAGCGGGACTCGTCACTGAAGATGACCCGCTGCCGTTCTGAGTCACTCCATGACAGTCTGGTACGACACCACTGCAGTCTTTGGTGACGGTGACGTGGTGTTAAGGACAGTCGTGGTAACGGTCTGTGTGCATGTAGTCCTGCGTGGTGCAGCCGTCTGCCAGTGGTGCTGCACTAACTGGATGACTCGGAGGACACCACTGCTCGCTGGATGTCCACAATCGTGGCTGTGGGTTCTCTCTCTCTGTGGTTTATGTAGCCCTCCTGATCCTTCACCATGCCGGTCTGTGCCTTCTTCTATCCACTCTGGCCTACTGTGGTAGCACCTGCATAACCGGTATGCTGTGCAATGCGTCGAACAGACCATCCCGCTTCCCGGATCCCTATGATGTGACCCCTGTCCAACTCTCCCAACTGCTCAAATTGCTTTCGAACCCTTCTCTGAGGAACGTCACTCGTAAAGGATGCTACCAGCGCAGCAGCATGAGTCAGAATGGAGAGCACGCACAACAGGACGACACTATAGTCGGTCAGGAGTGCTAACCTGCACTGCCCTTGTATGAGGACCTTAATCTGACCACAGTGAAGTGTTCACTGCCTACTGCCCCAGATTACTCCATATCAGAGGGACCGGGTGAGGATCAGGCCCTGCTGCAGATGCCTGCTGACCAAAACACCACAACCATCATGCAGCCATGGATCAATAACCTGCAGCACACACGAACGTCCTGGTAGGACGCACGGCCGACAGCACAGCTATGTTTCACAGCCTCCTTCACGATGACGTCAGTGCATGATCATGAAGATGAATCACTGAGCGCTCAGATTAACGTTACCTGCGTATCCGGCGGCTGAAGGAGCTTTTATTCCTCCGCCGATCCATTCATTCCTGCAGGAGCACGAAGACCCTCCGTCTGGAGCTCCGAGCTCAGAGCACAAACACGAACAGATCCACTGCAGCTGCCTCAGCTCACCGACTGCAGCAGCCCGGGGTAAGAGGAGGGGGGAGCGGGAGAGAGGGAGAGAGGGAGAGAGAGAGAGGGAGAGAGAGAGAGAGAGAGAGAGAGAGAGAGAGAGAGAGAGAGAGGGAGGGGGGGGAATAGAGAGGTAGAAAAATAGAGAGAGAGAAAGCTGTAATAGAGGGAGAGAGAGAGAGCGTAAGCTGTAATAGGTAGAAGAGGGAAAGAAAGAGAGAGAGAGAAAGAAAGCTGTAATGGAGAGGTAGAAAAAGAGAGCTGTGTGAGTGAGTGAGAGAGAGAGAGCTGTAATAGAGGTATAAAAAGATGGATAGAGAGAGAAAGCTGTAATGGAGAGGTAGAAAAAGAGCTGTGTGAGAGAGAGAGAGAGAGAGAGAGAGAGAGAGAGAGAGAGAGAGAGAGAGAGAGATAGAGAGAGAGAGAGAGAGAAAGGGAGAGAGCTGTAATAGAGGTATAAAAAGATGGATAGAGAGAAAGCTGTAATGGAGAGGTAGAAAAAGAGAGCTGAGAGAGAGAGAGAGAGAGAGATGTAATAGAGGTATAAAAAGATGGATAGAGAGAGAAAGCTGTAATGGAGAGGTAGAAAAAGAGAGCTGAGAGAGAGAGAGAGAGAGAGATGTAATAGAGGTATAAAAAGATGGATAGAGAGAGAAAGCTGTAATGGAGAGGTAGAAAAAGAGAGCTGTGTGAGAGAGAGAGAGAGGTAGAAAAAGAGAGCTGAGAGAGAGAGAGAGGGAGAGAGAGCTGTAATAGAGGTATAAAAAGATGGATAGAGCGAGAAAGCTGTAATGGAGAGGAAGAAAAAGAGAGCTGAGAGAGAGACAGAGAGAGATGTAATAGAGGTATAAAAAGATGGATAGAGAGAGAAAGCTGTAATAGGTAGAAAAAGAGAGCTGCGAAAAAGAGGTAGAGAAGAAGATGGAGGGAGTGCAGAGAGCTGTGAGAAAGAGAGGTAGAGATATCAGAAAAAGGTAGAGAGAGGGGGAGAGAAAGATGTCAGAGAGATGTGCGAGAGAGGAGAGAGAGAGAGAGAGAGAGAGATGTATTGCAGGAAAGCCCCTCCCCCCTCCTGTCAGCTCATAAACACCCCCGGCTCTGTGCTCCGCTGCTCTGGCCTGGAAAGCCTCTGCAGTGCAGACTCATACATGCTGAGGCAACAGAGCCTGAAACACCTGGATGGAGGACAGTGCACAGCACTGCCCCTCGGTGACGTCTTCTGGGATGGACCACCAGTCAGTACTCAGTAGCAGTTATCTACTGAACCTGGCTTTTGTGCCAGCTGTGCCACATCTGCTACTTGGTAAGACTCCTCTGGAGGATTAGCCACTGGGATTGGTGGAGAGATGGAGGAAGATGGATGTGTGTGTGTAAGAGGTTACCTTGTCTCCTCCACCTACACAGAACAGGACCTGTGTCCGGGTTACAGGACATATCCCGTATAGACATGTATACGCCCTGCGATCTGCCTGCAGGTCTGAACCCGTTGTGACCCGTTTGGACTTCGGGCTGGTTTGTACTGGTTTGGGACTTGCCTGTTCTGACGCTGGTCCAGACTGGAGGTTTGTCCATACTGACTTAAGGCTCGACCTGAGGCTGGGACTGATGGTTGTGCTCGGTGACTGCTCACGCTGGCCACTCAGTGCCTCGTCAGTACTTTGACTTGGGGCTTCCCTTTACGGATTCTGGGCTTGATCTGGACTTCGACTTCAGGCTTCCTTGAAATCTTATACAGAACTCATCTTAAGTCTTGCTTGTACTGACCCCGGCTCAACTTAAGGCTTTCTGGCAGTAACTCTGGACTTGACCCGAGTCTTGCCTGGACTAATTCTGGATTCAAGCTTGCTTGTCTTGACTCAGGGCTTAAAGTTTGTTTATACTGACTCGAGTCTTGACCCGATGTTTGTCTGCACGGATTCAGGACTGACTTAAGGCTTGCACATACAGACTCATGACTCAACTTGAGTATTGACTGTACTGACTCGAGACTTGACTTGAGGCTTGTGCATACTGACTTACGGCCCTAACATGAGGCTTGACACCACCTGTTTCGATAAAGAGCTCGACTTCCGGCTTGCTTATATGGGCTAACTCTGGACATGACCCGAGTCTTGCCTGGACTAATTCTGGATTCGAGCTAGCTTGTCTTGACTCAGGGCTTAAAGTTTGTTTATACTGACTCGAGTCTTTACCTAATGTTTGTCTGCACTGATTCAGAACTGACTTAAGGCTTGCACATACAGACTCATGACTCAACTTGAGTATTGACTGTACTGATTCAGAACTTGACACCACCTGTTTCGATAGTCGAGAGCTTGACTTCAGGCTTGCTTATATGGGCTAACTCTGGACTTGACCCGAGTCTTGCCTGGACTAATTCTGGATTCGAGCTTGCTTGTCTTGACTCAGGGCTTAAAGTTTGTTTATACTGACTCCAGTCTTTACCTAATGTTTGTCTGCACTGATTCAGAACCGACTTAAGGCTTGCACATACAGACTCATGACTCAACTTGAGTATTGACTGTACTGACTCGATACTTGACCTAAGGCCCTAACATGAGGCTTGACTGTACTGATTCAGAACTTGACACCACCTGTTTCGATACTCGAGAGCTTGACTTCAGGCTTGCTTATATGGGCTAACCCTGGACTTGACCTGTGCCTGGACAAATTCTTCGAGCCAGCTTGTCCCGACTCAGGTCTTGACCGTACTGACTGGGCAATTGACGTGCAGGTTGCTTGTTGTGACTCAGGACCAGACTTGAGGCTGGACTGAAGTGAGTCAAGACTTGACCTAACGCTTTCCTGGTCTAGGCCCTGAGCTTGGTCTTACTAATTCTGGATTCGAGCTTGCCTGTCTTGATTTAGGACTTTAGGTTCGTCCATACTGACTCATGTCTTGACTTGAGGATAGTCTGTACTGATTCAGGACTTGACTTGAGACTTACCTGTTATGGCTGAGGACTTGACTTGTGCCCTGTACATAGTGACTCAGGACTCAAACCGAGGCTTGACGGTACTAGTTCAGGACTTGTCTTGACCATACCGACTCAAGTTAAGCATACCGATACAGGACGTGACTTGAGGCTTGTATGGACTAGCGTAGGACTTGCATGCGCTGACTCGAGACTCCATCTTGCCTGTACTGACCCAGGACACTACTTGAGCTTTGCCCGTGTACTAACTTGGGCATTACTGGATTTGAGGTTTGCCTGAGACTTAATAGTACTGAGAAACTTCTAGACCTGTAGTGGAACGTCGTCGTCCCTCCAGCATCAACACACGGGGGCGCTCAAGACTCTACTCATCTCTACTTGGAACACTGTCGGAACGTAAATGCTAAAGGTGGTCCAGGAGCTGATCCAACACGAGAGGGTGATCGAGCTAAGCACCGAAGAAGAGCGCACAATTCCTTAAATCCTTTTGTATTATTTCTTTATTTATATATATTTATTATTCATCTCAGTTTGTTTGGAATTCATTTTAACCATTGTTGTTGCAATTTAGTATTTTTTGTACTCCAAAACAAAAACAAAACAAAAAAACAAAAAAACAAAACAAAAAGGACACAGTGAAAGTATAGAGGGGGGAATGGAGGAGGAGGAAGAAAAGAGGAGGACAGGATGGAAACATGGGATGACAAGGACGCAGCCTTCATCACCAAACAAGCCCAGCATGCACCAGGAGCTTAGCGGGACTACGCCAACCAACGTCCCTCACACATAAACACACCCAGGGAAATGCATTCTTGACCACCATGTATAGACTTGAACTCTGAATGGCCTTGTCCCTAACCTCACCCTGTAGTGTGCACTCCAGTTCAAGTGCACTAGCTCTGAACACTAGGAACTGCTCTATGCAGACACCATTGCACAAATGCACGTATGTAACAGGTCAAACTGTTAGTATAAATCAGATACAGCTTCTTTTTAGTTGCGTGACTTCAGCAACGTTAGCATGTCGGCTAAATCTGTGTTGTCGTCCACAACCTGCCTTGTATTAATGAGCTGGAAAAACACAGTCCACCTCGTAAACATAGCATGTTAAACTGGAAACTCAATGTAACTTAGCAAACCTAAACTAAACCTGCCCATTAAGCTTGTCCAACCTAGCAACAGTTGCTAGGAAAGACTGTAACCGAGGGTGGCAAATGAACATATATGGAAAACGATCGATTTGGACAAACGTAGCGCTGAACTAAACATCGTCATTAAGGGTTAAACCAACTCTGCAGGCTCGCCTCACAGTATCCACTGAGCCCCTCCTGGGTCTTCAAGATCCAGAGACTGAAGGAATAGCTTGAGCAAACATGCTAACGCTGCCAGTTAGCATGATGCTTTTCCAGTGATGCTAATTCAAGGGTATTTTTAGCACAGCTATTCCGTCTCCCTTTCCACTGTAAATCCTCCGTTAGCATGTCTTATCGTGAATATTTGCTAAGAGACACCTGTTAGCATTAACCATTTCCATTATGCTAATTCTCATTTGTTGTTAGCCATGTTAGCTAACAGCTGAAGGGAACCCTGCTAACAGGGGTAAAGCTGTTAATCATAAACATAAGCTAACAGCCACTAGCTGTTTTCATAATGCTAACAAATAGCAATGAGCTTTCGCAAGACTCTTCCTCCCAAAGGTTATAACCAGATAGCAGCACCGATTTTTAATCACGCTATTTTGTGGGGATTTGCTTTCATTTACAGTTGGCCACATTAGCATTTTACCTCAGGTACCCCGTCAGGTAGGCACATAAGT
>JAMWET010001860.1:55000-60000 GCA_024036415.1 Prochilodus magdalenae
AGACTAAAGCGGGACTCGTCACTGAAGATGACCCGCTGCCATTCTGAGCCACTCCATGACAGTCTGGTTCGACACCACTGCAGTGTTTGGTGACGGTGACGTGGTGTTAAGGACAGTCGTGGTAACGGTCTGTGTGCACGTAGTCCTGCGTGGTGCAGCCGTCTACCAATGGTGCTGCACTAACAGGATGACTTATGGAGGACACCACTGCTCACTGGAGGTCTGTAATCGTGGATAATGGGTCAGTCAGGTACAGAGATAAGACCCGCCCGTGCTTACGACACATGGGCAGACAAGCGTCCACTAATGAATCACTTAAAGAGTCGATTCGGAATCTTTCAAGGAAGAATCATGATTCATCCAAGAACCAACCATTTTAAGTTCTCTAATTTCGGAAACCTGTCTCTGTATATACACGTACCAGACTCCTCCCTCTGATGCAGCTGCTGGCTTCCTGTTAGAGACGTTTGGCTGAGGATATCCGACATGCGGGCGGAGCTTAATGCCTTTCCAGCCAACAAGCTCATTCCAGACATTGGCTCCGCCTGGTCCTGCAAATCAAGTGCAATCAAACGGTCAAAGGTATCTGAACAGTTTGGCCCCATCACACATCCTAACGCTTACTGAACACACCACCCTTAACGTCATCATGGACCGCACGTCGAAGTTCTACCCACGTCTGGTTCTAGATATCTATTCTTCCATCTACAGAACCAGATCCACAATCATACCGAACAGCACGCATGGCATTCGTTTCAACTGATGCTGCTCTGCTCTACCAAGTGCACCTAGAATGACCAAAGAGCTCCACTTGACTCCATCAGCCCATGGCCCTTCGTCCCAAAGATCTTCTGGCTTATCTAGACGTGGTTCTGCAGACTTCAGGTGTCGTCTTTCATGGTGAGACAGCAGGTAAGCAGGTTTGATGAGGTTGAAGCGGATCATGTTGGTGCACGCAATGCTGCAGTACTTGGCGCATCACCAGTCCTACGTCAGCTACACCTGCCTGCAGATGGGGGTTTTGCTTGGCCATTCCAGCATACAGCCCTCGCCTTCTCCTCTACCGTTCTTCTTACCTGCCATACCTTAAGGCCACTTCGGGCTGTGGAGATCCGTGATCCGTGAGGAGATCCCCCTCCTCATCTCTTAGCTCACCTCACTTCCAAAGCCAGCTGTTTATAACGGCAGCCCAGCGCTAGCGTAACACACACCCATGACATTCAAACCGTGCTAATTTAATTAGCGATATTAGCTTTTTTTCCCGTTTATGAAATTCTATTCGAGCCGAAACTGAACTCGCAGACTTCGTGAACAACTCCTGAACTGATTACACCAAGAGGACCATGTGATTACGGCAGGTTCCCAACACCACAAGCAAAGCCAGACGGACACCCAGACGTACGTAAGCATCGTCGGCGGTCTGGATGGTGTGGTGGCGCTGCAGCGAGCCGCGGGGCCGGTAGGAGTCGCCCTGCGCCGGACGAGAGCTGTAGCCAGCTCCGTTAGGATCTCCCTCCATCACCAACACCCTACAGTCTACATCTCCTCCAGCAGCTACAGAGCGACAGAGACAAACAGAGAGAGAGAGAGAGAGCAGCAAAAGAAGGAAAGGAAGGAAGAAGAATAAAACAGAGAGACAGAATGACAGAGGGGGGGAAAAAAGAGTGAGGCATTATAAAAGTGAAACGCTGGAAGCAAATAAAACACAGCCTACGGCTTTACACAGAACAGGTCAGCATTTCTGGGTGTGGCTGGGTCACTGCTCGTAAACGGCTACAGGAAACACCCACGGCTGCAACGAGCATCACCGCTTCGCCGCTTCACATGAGGCACGTTCAGTGTCCTGCGATGGCATGCTAGCTCCTCCGCTAATAGTGCTGACGTGCCTGTGTGTTAATAACTGGCAACCATCCGAAACAACAAACCGATATAAGGGCTGTCAAATGATTCATATGGGGAGTTAATAATCACCCTACGCAGCTCGCTACGACCGTCCTCCATCAGAGCCGACCCAGGAAACCCTGTAGGTAACCCTGAGTGTATTTCAACATACTGGAAATCTACTTAACACCAGGAAGTACATTTCAAGCACCTTAGTTTTGTGTACTAAATACAAACGTATAAATATTACAGGAGTAATAATTACATTAATTAATTAATTATTAAATATATCAATTAATAAATAATTACATAAGTACATAATTAGTTACAGAAGTACATCTCACCTCAGGAGTACTTTAAGGAACTCTGCTATATGAGTATATAGAAGTATATTTTAATCTACTAGAAATGTTCTTTAATATCTACGTACATACCTCTAAATAAATTTAAGGGGTGTCACATATTAGTCCAGTCCAGTTTAACAGCACTAATGATCATATTTAATACTAATACTTAATAGTATACTAACACTGTAGGTCACGCTCACACTGAATTAGCAATGGCCTATGTTTGAATCAGTTAGAAACTCCATCCAGGTACATATATGTATATTTTAACGTGCTAGAAATCTACTTTAATATGTACTTAAGTATCTCTAAATGAGTCCAAGTGGTGTCTCAGAAAAGTACAGTTAGTTCTATTTAAGTATTTATATAATAAGTATATAATTAATAACACTAATGATCATATTTAGCATACTACTTAGTACATAGTTAGAAGTTTACTAAGTACACTTACATTAAGTATACTCTAGAGTACCAAATGAGGTATACTAAGCTTATTTCAATGTACTTCAATATGTACTTAAGTATCTGTAAATGAGTCTAAGTGGTGTCTCAGAATAGGACAGTTAGTTCTACTTTAGTATATATTTAATAACACTGATGATCATATTTAGCATCCTTAGTAGATAGGTAGTAAATGAAAGTAGCTGAGATTAAGTATATTAATTAGAAAGTACTGGGAAGTTTACTAAGTACACTTATATTAAGAATACTCTAGAGTAGAAGTATATTTTAATGTACTAGACATGTACTTTAATACCAGCAAGTACATTTAAAGCACACAAGTGTAAAGAATTAATACTTATTATATACATTACTAGCTATTTAAGTACTTAAGTCTTTAGTGTACTTAACAGAAGTCTACTAAGTCAGTTACACATACACGTGTATATATATATATATATATATATATATATACACACACATACATACATACATACATACATATATATATATATATATATATACACAGACTGACTTGATAGACGTCTATTAAGTACACTTAATAGAAGTCTACTGAATTAAGTGGTGGAATAGTACAGTTGAGTACAGAAGTACAGTTAGTTCTATGTCAGTATATATTTAATAACACTTATGATCATATTTAGTACACTAAATACACAGTTAGCTCACTAGCTCAGTATATTATATATATATATAATTATATATATATAGTATATAATTATCCGTAGCTCCCCAGTGAGGACTGTCCAGGTCTCCCGAAGGTCAAAGGTCATTTAAAAGCTGTATTTAAACAACAAGGCCACAATTATGGTTTCCGTCGTAGCAGCATGCCGAACTCTACAACCTGGACTACAACTAGAACCTCGCTCTAATTCAGAGAGAGATCATTCAGACCATTTGACAGCCCAGACAAATTCCTAAGCGGACTTTACTAAAGCATGCACAACACGATTGGGTCATTCTCACGAAGAGCCATAAAACATCTGGGTGTCGTCCGTCAGATAAACAGCACTGGTACGATTCTGTAGGTCCCCTGGAGCTCTGCCCAGTCCAGCACCTGCTGGATCTCCTTACTGTAACGCTCTGCCTAGGAACTCTAAGGAAACCCAAGTACAAGAAAGATCAAAAGTACAACCTACGTGGCCGTATACGCTGCAGTCGTAAGGTAAAACTGCAAAATGCTTTATTTTGTAAAATACATATGAACTGAATGTGTATCTAGTCCTTTACAGTTTACATACTAAAACTCAATTCAGAAAAAAAAATTAACTCATCAATTAATTCAACCGCTCAGGTTTGGTTTTCAATTACTCAACCAGACATCTGTTGGTTATATATCCAGTCACTGATATTTTCCCGTTCCACGTTCGTGAGAATAACCCAATTGTACACCACACAAACAGGAATGTCGCACATTCCTATCTGTTAGCGTCCACTCCACCTCTCTGTGCCGGCGCGCCCCGCATGTAGGCGTGTCTGTGCGTGGGTGAGGAGTAAGGGGCCGTTTCCCCGCGGGGAGGACCCAGCAGCTCGTGTCCGTCGGCGCAGGGTCCGGGCGCGGGCGCCTTGGCCAGCAGGCCGTCGTGGAAGGGCGGGATGTCGTCCTCCTCCATGCTCTCAGAGTGTGGCAGGGCTGGTCCCGCCGGGCACTCGGTGCGAATCTGCAGCAGGTGGTGGTGGTGATGGTGGTGGTGATGGTGGTAATGCTGCGCGGGGGGCGGAGCTTGAGCCTCCAGGCCCTCGGAGGCTGGCGCCAGTTGCCGCAGCAACAGCATCTCGCTGTAGTCCTGGGGGGCGGGGGCAGTGGGGGGCTGGGCCTGGCCTGGGGCAGATGGGGCCTGCGATGGGGACGGGGACGGGGACGGGGCTGAGCGAGGACTCTGCCGCTTCAGGAGGGCGGCCAGGTCCTGCGGGGGCAGGCGGGGGTCGGCGTGGCCCGTCAGAGAGTGACGCGGCGATAGCAGGCCCTGCAGGATGGGGGTGACGTGCTGCTGCTGCGGCGCTGTGCGGTACTCCAGAGGGGTCGGGGACAGCAGGGCCTGCTGCAGAGCCGACGGGCTGCCGTAGCCCACTGCCCCTGCGCCGCCGGCACCTCCTTGGTACCCGCCATCTAGACCTGGCACCTTCAGAGACGCCCCCTGCAGGTAGGGGTTGTAGGCACCCACAACGCCGCTGGTCAGGTGGGCATTGAACTGGGCGTGGTCGTATGCCGACGTGGAACAGTGGAAGCGGCCCAGACTACGACTGGAAAAGAACAACAGGGACAGTGTCATCAAAGGGAAGCACCAACAGTGGTCACTACTACGGCTG
>JAMWET010001860.1:65000-77500 GCA_024036415.1 Prochilodus magdalenae
TCTGCAGTTTGAGGACGACCCGGATATCTGGAATCAAACTACACACTGCTCTTCCCTCGGAAGACCAAGTCCAACGTATTCCCACCGAAGACACATCCAGTCTAAAGTTCACTTCTGTGGTTTAGAACCGGAGCTATGCCGCTGTTCTAGCTAACGAGAAGCTGCCGCTAATCCCTCACATGCTAACTGGATTTGGTCTGTAGGTTTGTCCATGACATGCAATGCTCGAAACCACATGAGCATTGTGGCTTCTCAACTACCTGAGGCTTTAGCCATGCGGTTAGCACCATGCTAATTGTGGCCATAGCTTAGCTTTAATTTCTCGTCAGCTACGTTAGCTTCGCAACTCCAGTGCAAAACTCGAGAAGCTAATTTCAGACACCAAAGGCAACTTGGCTGGGTCTGAATGTTAACAATGAGTCACTGTATTACAGAACTGACAATAAAGAAAAAATTATTTAATCGCAAATGAGACTACAGAGATCTGGAGTACAGTGTCCAGGAAAAACAAGAGCTAGCTGAAGGGGAAAACCTGAAAAAGCAAACAGCTCACAGGACAATGCAAGAACTGTTTACATTTAAGAGGACTGGAAATCTAAAATTGAATCCCCGTATTGTGGGTATAGGATAATTAGTACATGATCAAGTACAAGTACAGATCATTAGTACTGTGATCGACCCTGCTGTAAGAGGACCAGTACAGTGATCAATCCTGCTGTAAGAGGACAATTACAGTGATCTACTCTGCTCTAAGAGGACCAGTACAGTGATCTACTCTGCTCTAAGAGGACCATTACAGTGATCAACTCTGCTGTAAGAGGACCAGTACAGTGATCTACTCTGCTCTAAGAGGACCAGTACAGTGATCTACTCTGCTCTAAGAGGACCATTACAGTGATCAACTCTGCTGTAAGAGGACCAGTACAGTGATCAACTCTGCTGTAAGAGGACCACTACAGTGATCAACTCTGCTGTAAGAGGACCAGGACAGTGATCAACTCTGCTCTAAGAGGACCAGGACAGTGATCAACTCTGCTGTAAGAGGACCAGTACAGTGATCAACTCTGCTGTAAGAAGACCACTACAGTGATCAACCCTGCTGTAAGAGGACCACTACAGTGATCAACCCTGCTGTAAGAGGACCACTACAGTGATCTACTCTGCTGTAAGAGGACCACTACAGTAATCTACTCTACTGTAAGAGGATCTTTAGTGATCTATTCTGCTGTAAGAGGACCACTACAGTGATCAATCCTGCTGTAAGAGGACCATTACAGTGATCTACTCTACTGTAAGAGGACCAGTACAGTGATCAACCCTGCTGTAAGAGGACCACTACAGTGATCAACTCTGCTGTAAGAGGACCAGTACAGTGATCGACTCTGCTGTAAGAGGACCATTACAGTGATCTACTCTGCTCTAAGAGGACCAGTACAGTGATCAACTCTACTGTAAGAGGGCCACTACAGTGATCAACTCTACTGTAAGAGGGCCACTACAGTGATCAACTCTACTGTAAGAGGGCCACTACAGTGATCAACCCCGCTGTAAGAGGATCTTTAGTGATCAAATCCAATGTAAGAGGACCAGTACAGTGATCGACTCTGCTGTAAGAGGACCAGTACAGTGATCGACTCTGCTGTAAGAGGACCAGTACAGTGATCGACTCTGCTGTAAGAGGACCAGTACAGTGATCGACTCTGCTGTAAGAGGACCAGTACAGTGATCGACTCTGCTGTAAGAGAACACTACAGAATAAGGGCAAATACAGGTAGCCTGTTACCTAACACACCTTAACACAACTTATCCTAAACTAAACTAAACGTTCTCTGAATTTACCTTAATAGTCCCTGAAGAGCCATTTCTATTTCTTCCCCCTACATATATATATCTGTGTATTGGCAATAACCTAATGATATGGTGACACAGGGGCTGCAATTGAATAAAATGTAATGTATAGCTAACAATATACTTATAGGTTAACACGAATGGTAGCGCTGCGTCCTTATGCTACTTGTTAACGTTGGAATGAGAGATTACAACACTGACATCTGGTGGACCACTGTCTGAATTTGTACATGTGAACCATTCATTAAAAATCAGCACCATGTATTTGAGAAATGATACCGAATCACAAAATAATAGTGCAACACTAACGTATCAACATTCTGATTCAGCCCTGCACTACTGGTTATTGGTCCTATTGCATTAGCCAAGTTAGTTACGAATGTCTTTAGCTGAAGTGAAACCTGACTTGCACAAAAACGTCACTCTGCTAGCGCTAATGCTAACAGTTATAATAAACCCTGATACGTAACATATACATAACCAGGTCAGAAGCATGTCAGTAATAATTTTGCTAGTTTGCTATCGTAACATAAGAGGATCTGTTATGACCACCACTGTTAACATCACTAGACGTGACCTGATATGACGTCGGCTAAGACAGTATGACTCCCGTCATGACGTGTTTATGGTCTGGTTATCATTATGCAGCGGTGTTCAGGAAAAAAGTGTTACCGTGTTAAGACAGTTTCCTCAGGAGAAGCACTGCGATTCAAACTGACGTGCTGGAGAACAAGCAAACGGCCAGAGATTCATCAGACCATGCAGGACATGCAGCACTCAGGAGACCATGTCCAGTCACAGAGGCCCGCAGCACTGGACTAGTACACTAACTACAGCCGGCTGTGGCCCTCAGGGACTGGAGAGATGGACACCAACGTTACGGGTCAGGCAAAGGTCAAGCTGAAGGGCATGCGCCTCATTCACACCATTAGCCCCTGGATCCAAAACTACTGTGTGCGGTATCTGCCCTACTCCAGAGTGCACGCTACAGGCCCTACTCCAGAGTGCGCGCTACCGTCCCTACTCCAGAGCGCACGCTACAGGCCCTACTCCAGAGAGCACGCTACAGGCCCTACTCCAGAGCGCACGCTACAGGCCCTACTCCAGAGTGCACGCTTAAAGGCCCTACTCCAGAGCGCACGCTACAGGCCCTACTCCAGAGCGCTACTCCAGAGCGCACGCTACAGGCCCTACTCCAGAGCGCACCCTACAGGCCCTACTCCAGAGCGCACCCTACAGGCCCTACTCCAGAGCGCACCCTACAGGCCCTACTCCAGAGAGCACGCTACCGTCCCTACTCCAGAGCGCACCCTACAGGCCCTACTCCAGAGCGCACCCTACAGGCCCTACTCCAGAGCGCACCCTACAGGCCCTACTCCAGAGAGCACGCTACCGTCCCTACTCCAGAGTGCGCGCTACAGGCGCTACTCCAGAGCGCACGCTAAAGGCCCTACTCCAGAGTGCGCGTTACAGGCCCTACTCCAGAGCGCACGCTACAGGCCCTACTCCAGAGCGCACGCTACCGGCCCTACTCCAGAGCGCACGCTACAGGCCCTACTCCAGAGTGCGCGCTACAGGCCCTACTCCAGAGCGCGCGCTACAGGCCCTACTCCAGAGCGCGCGCTACAGGCCCTACTCCAGAGCGCGCGCTACAGGCCCTACTCCAGAGCGCGCGCTACAGGCCCTACTCCAGAGCGCACGCTACCGGCCCTGCTCCAGAGCGCGCGCTACAGGCCCTGCTCCAGAGCGCGCGCCACCGGCCCTGCTCCAGAGTGCGCGCCACCGGCCCTGCTCCAGAGCGCACGCTACCGGCCCTGCTCCAGAGCGCACGCTACAGGCCCTACTCCAGAGCGCACGCTACAGGCCCTACTCCAGAGCGCGCGCTACAGGCCCTACTCCAGAGCGCACGCTACAGGCCCTACTCCAGAGCGCACGCCACCGGCTCTGCTCCAGAGCGCACGCCACCGGCCCTGCTCCAGAGCGCGCGCCACCGGCCCTGCTCCAGAGTGCGCGCCACCGGCCCTGCTCCAGAGCGCACGCTACAGGCCCTACTCCAGAGCGCACGCTACAGGCGCTACTCCAGAGCGCGCGCTACAGGCCCTACTCCAGAGCGCACGCTACAGGCCCTACTCCAGAGCGCACGCCACCGGCTCTGCTCCAGAGCGCACGCCACCGGCCCTGCTCCAGAGCGCACGCTACCGGCCCTGCTCCAGAGCGCACGCTACAGGCCCTACTCCAGAGCGCACGCTACAGGCCCTACTCCAGAGCGCACGCTACAGGCCCTACTCCAGAGCGCACGCTACAGGCCCTACTCCAGAGCGCACGCTACAGGCCCTACTCCAGAGTGCACGCTACAGGCCCTACTCCAGAGTGCACGCTACAGGCCCTACTCCAGAGCGCTACTCCAGAGTGCACGCTACAGGCGCTACTCCAGAGTGCGCGCTACCGGCCCTACTCCAGAGTGCGCGCTACCGGCCCTACTCCAGAGTGCACGCTACAGGCCCTACTCCAGAGCGCTACTCCAGAGTGCACGCTACAGGCCCTACTCCAGAGTGCGCGCTACCGGCCCTACTCCAGAGCGCGCGCTACAGGCCCTACTCCAGAGCGCGCGCTACAGGCCCTACTCCAGAGCGCTCGCTACAGGCCCTACTCCAGAGTGCGCGCTACCGGCCCTACTCCAGAGCGCACGCTACCGGCCCTACTCCAGAGTGCGCGCTACCGGCCCTACTCCAGAGTGCGCGCTATCAGCAGTACTCCTGAGTGCGCGCTACCACCCCTACTCCAGCCCACGACTGTGCCCAAACAATATTGAACACCAAACTCTACACCTAAAAATTGACCAGATTAGTGTTAGCCATGCTAGCAGGCTAGCAGCACAAACAAAAATGTCCATCACGTTTTATAGGTGGAAATATGTTAACACAGAATAATAATGCACATAATTTATCAAATGTTAGTGCACAATTCCAGTTTAATACATTGGTAAATTAAATTAACCACTTTTTAGGAACTCATTTTAACAGTATTCAGTAAAAAAAAAAAAAAAATTGTATCAACCATACCTCACATGGGCACCCAAACTTTTGCACATGACTGTGAATGATTACTATTCTGATTGGTCGACTCAAAGGGCAAAATAACTTTCATATCTCCAGTGTGAGTGGGCGGGGCTAAACGGATAGGCTGAACAGAGGGTACTAGACTGAGGCTCAGCTGAGTTCATTAGGGGAATCCACCAGTGGCTTCCATACACTTGCAGATTCAGCTAGTTCCTTCACACTATGGTCTTTGGCCACGCCCACATGCAGTCACTCCTTATAGCCAGTCATTAACATCGGCTCTGGAGCGTTTTCCACACGTGGAACGAGACATTCCCTGCACTGTAGCACCTCTTCTCAATCTATGGATCCCGTCACTCACACCCCGCAGGGATTTATAGCCCCATCATCCTCGTGCAGCGCCATCTGCAGGAGCCTGATGTTACTACCACCCTAAACTCACATGGTGAATTACAAAAACAGCGCAGTGCTGAGGGAGTGAAGACTTAACACTCATCTTCAAAAAAATAGCCCCACCCAGAAGGAACCAACCGAGTTGGTGTGTAGGTTTGACATTCTGAAAGATGCACATGATTCGAGTTCCATGTTCAGCTGCTTGTAAGATCGTCCTGTTGCGCATGCTGTCCATTCTGACTTGCACTGTTGTGTTGGTAGCATCTTCGACAAGTGAAGCATGTGCCTCAGAGAAGAGTTAGAGCAGTTGGAGGAGTTGGAGCAGGGTCACATCCTAGAGCTCCAGGAAGCGGGATGGTCTTAATGGTGTACTGAACACCATACCAGTCGTACAGATACTACCGCTACACGCTTTTGGTGGCAGTGGATAGAAGAGGGAACGCGTCAGTGACATGAAGGATCTGGCAGGCCTACATGAACTAACGGAGAGAGAGAGAACCTATGAACTGTCACCACAAGCAGTGGTGTCCTCCATGAGTCATCCTGTTAGTGCAGCACCATCGGCAGACGGCTGCACCACGCAAGACTACATGCACACAGACCGTTACCACGACTGTCCTTAACACCACGTCACCGTCACCAAAGACTGCAGTGGTGTCGTACCAGACTGTCATGGAGCGACTCAGAATGGCAGCGGGTCATCTTCAGTGACGAGTCCCGCTTTAGTCTTGGTGGAGACGCCCAACGAATCCGTGTGTGGAGGCACCGTGGTCAGCACCAAGATGAACGGTTGGTTGTCACACGTCCAGAAGACCTGGTGTCCCTCCACCTCCACCCCTACCGCACCATCTGCAGGAACTGTGTGAGGATGTTCAAGCTACATGGGATGGATTATCACAGGACACCATCAGGAACCTCTACAGCTCCATACCGAGACGTCTGGCGTGTTGGGTTAGCAAACACGGCGGCCCGACGCCATACTGAGAGACAGACTTCTGTATGTGTAGCTCAATAAATATTGATCATATCAGTCTAAATTTATCACCAGTTATTGATCCTGGTCACCTTTATCTTCCCTCGCAACACCACTGCACTCCCACACCTCCTTCTGGGTGTAGCCGTTCTGATGATGATGAGAGTTTATATGTCTACTCCAGGATATGGGCCCTTTAAAGTTAGCATCAGCACTAATATCACTGAAAGTCACACAAACTTAGTGAGAGCATGTATGATGAGCTTAACCTCAGTAACCAGTCAGTCTTGGATTGTGCGTTTGTGTTTGCAGCCCTCACCGTGAGTGATCGGGGGTCCAGCCCCGCGCTCTGGCTCTCTGCGCCTCTGCCGAGAGCTCGGACGAGGTGTATCCTGAGCTCCCCGCGGTGTGTGTGGTGTGCCGCTTGGAGCTGTTCGCCAAGTACCTGCACCACGGGTGGAGGGGGGGGAGGGGGCGGGAGGGAGACAGGAAGCAGCACGAATCAGCTCTCTGACTGGCCACGCAGCCGTCCAATTGGAGAATACAGAACGCCTCCTTTGCTTTTTGCTCGTTTCTTGTCATGGCATTAGCTGAGTCACAAGCGAAGCCGTGAGGTCATAATTTGGCATTTGAAAATTTGAACACAAAAAGGGGGGGGAAGAAA
Source organism: Prochilodus magdalenae (assembly GCA_024036415.1). Classification (NCBI taxonomy): domain Eukaryota; kingdom Metazoa; phylum Chordata; class Actinopteri; order Characiformes; family Prochilodontidae; genus Prochilodus; species Prochilodus magdalenae. The sequence goes on from JAMWET010001860.1 coordinate 71,938, forward strand.
TTTGAATGAGACGCCAGAACTGGATGGAATTAGGGCAGGAGAGATAGAAAGAACAGAAAGGAAGCCAGAAATACAGCGAGGAACGACGGCAGCTAGGGGGCGCCGGAATGACTGGCGCCGCCCCGGTGGCAGAAAAGCGGTGCTGCAGCCTTTAGTACGCTCCCCGCACCCTGCGACACCCAGCACAGCGAGCAGCTCCCAGACACCACCACCCACGAGAGCGCGAGAAGGACACGTATTCGCCCGCAGAAAGCAGCGGAGAAAGCACTGCGAGCCACAAGGGGGCGCACACAGCACCGAAAGCAGCTCCTCTCATTCATTCAGTCATCCGTCGCCACTCACTCCTCTCACATACAAACGCCGTGCCACAGCGAGTGCAGCAGGGCAATCCCACACTCCATGACCTCCACTCTAACTCGGACTAGCCTGCGAGCTCCTGTAAGGTTGGAGGTACCAGAATTGGATCCGATTACCTTCCAAACTTCCGGCAACTTGAGTCAAGCTGATAGATCCATACTTCACCACACATACCCTCACGAGGTTGGACAAGCTTCACATTACCTGGGCAGGGTGGCACTGCTGTGGTGGAGTCCATCTGTTTCTCTGTATACTGTATTATCCTGTTCTTCGATGGTCAGGACCCCCACAGGACCACCACAGAGTAGGTACTATGTGGGTGGTGGATCATTCTCAGCACTGCAGTGACACTGACGTGGTGGTGGTGGTGTGTTAGTGTGTGTGGTGCTGGTGTGAGTGGATCAGACACAGCAGTTCTGTGGGACTGAGAGTCATCCACCAGCCAAAACTATACAGGAGCTAGCGTCCTGTGGGGCAGCGTCCTGTGGGGCAGCGTCCTGTGGGGGCAGCGTCCTGTGGGGGCAGCGTCCTGTGGGGGCAGCGTCCTGTGGGGCAGCGTCCTGTGGGGGCAGCGTCCTGGGGGGGCAGCGTCCTGGGGGGCAGCGTCCTGTGGGGGCAGCGTCCTGTGGGGCAGCGTCCTGTAGGCAGCGTCCTGTGGCCAGCGTCCTGAAGCCAGTGTCCTGTGTCCACTGATGAAGGACTAGAGGATGACCAACACTGCACTGTGCAGCAGCAGATGAGCTATCGTCTCTGACTGTCCATCTACAAGGTGGACCAGCAAGGTAGAAGTGTCTAATAGAGTGGACAGTGAGTGGACAGCTGCACCATGTCGGATACACTCACGCTAACACACCACCATCACGTCAGGGTCACTGTGCAGTGGCTGTAGATGGTCAGGTTAAATAAGACAGTGAAGGTTGTCCAACCCGGCAAAAGCAGCTCTGAGCGGAGCAGGGTCAGATCAATCACACCATCACTGGACGCAAACCACTGCTCGTTGAAAACCAACAGGCAGCTGAGTGATAAGCTGGCCCAGCCCATCCGTAGGCTGGATTTCCTACATGAAGTGTGGAATCACCCTCCGCGTGCTGCTGCTCGGACTCATTTGGCCTGACCGCTCTGTTCCGGAACGTTCGAAGGCCAGCGGCGGGCGGCAGAAGGCGTGAAAGGTTCTTTCTCTTCCAGGGCCTTCCTACAGAGCTGATGGGCTGGCATTACTGCATAACTGTTCTGGCTGCTTTCATATACATACAGGAATACTGAATATATACACATACATACAGCTGTGATGGAATCCTTTAGGCCAAACAAAGACACTTCCACCATTTCCCCAAAAGTAGCACACCGGCCAGTTTAGCTTTGTGCTCCAGCTACGAGGCTAAAGCTAACCGAATCCACCCTGCGTCATACATTAACAGAGCATAGGCTGCTATTAGCTACATTAGCCTCGCAGCTCCAGCGCTAACACTAGCTCCGGGCACCAACAACGTCCCGGCTACCTCTGGAGTAATGGAGGAAAGCCGTGGAGTTTCCAGAAGGTACTCCTTGCTCTAATGCCAACCAGGAGCATGCCAGCAGATCTGTAGGAAGAGTCCCAGAGCTGATACGGACAGACACAGCTCCCAACACCACAGACTCACCTCTGCACCGCCTCGGGGTCCGGCTCTCCGTCAGAACCTTCCTCATCCACCGGAGCTACAGCTGGAATGGGGTGCTGAGGGGGAGGGGAGGGGGGACAGAGGGGCACAACTTATTTGGAACCCTCACAAACAGATCATCAAGGCAGTTCACAGAAGACTCAAAGACCCTCAACTGTTAGCCACTGGTCTCCCTTGTTATTAGGCACATGTCTACACTGAGCTCTGACTGAGCTTCCTGCGTGGCCTCTATAAAGTCCCACGGAAATGATCAGCTCAGTCAGACCCTCAGTGTGTGGTATGTTGCTATGACGTTTTTACCCAAAGACCACATGACTAAAAGCTACTGTTACTGATCTGCTGCCTTAGTCTCCGTCACCTTCCAAACACCAACACTCACAGGACTGGCGACAAGTGGGGACTGGCCCCGGGGCCTTTTGAGCATCTGCTGGGCATGAAGCTGAATATTGGCACCTCCGTCCGATGCTCGACGACCCAGGGGACCCATCCCATTCAATAACTGCAGAGTGGGGGGCTGCAGGAGAGACTGCTCCTAAAGAACACAGAGAGACACACTAGAAATTAGGTCGAGTGTATAACTGAAAGCTCTAAATGTAGGTACTGTGGTATAGACTGAGTCTGTTCTACAGTTTCTCATTAGGTCGAGTGTATAACTCTAAGCTCTAAATGTAGGTATTGTGGTATAGGCTGAGTCTGTTTTACAGTTTCTCATTAGGTTGAGTGTATAACTCTAAGCTCTAAATGTAGGTATTGTGGTATAGACTGAGTCTGTTCTACAGTTTCTCATTAGGTGGAGTGTATAACTCTAAGCTCTAAATGTAGGTACTGTGGTATACACAGAGTCTGTTCTACAATTTCTCATTAGGTCGAGTGTATAACTCTAAGCTCTAAATGTAGGTACTGTGGTATAGACTGAGTCTGTTCTACAGTTTCTCATTAGGTCGAGTGTATAACTCTAAGCTCTAAATGTAGATACTGTAGTATAGACTGAGTCTGTTCTACAGTTCCTCATTAGGTCGAGTGTATAACTCTAAGCTCTAAATGTAGGTACTGTGGTATAGACTGAGTCTGCTCTACAGATTCTCATTAGGTGGAGTGTATAACCCTAAGCTCTAAATGTAGGTACTGTGGTATAGACTGCGTCTGTTCTACAGTTGGTCATTAGGTCGAGTGTATGCTAAGCTCTAAATGTAGATACTGTAGTATAGACTGAGTCTGTTCTACAGTTTCCTCATTAGAGTTGGTGCGTATAACTGGAGCTCTAAATGTAGGGCATGAACGTAGGCACTGTGCGTTCCAGTTGGTAGGTGGAGGTATAAGTCTAAGGGGAAATGTAGGGTTACTTGGGACAGCTCTCACAAAACCAGGGGCCAACTTCTGTAGCTCCTCCTGCATCTCCGCCCTGAACTGAACACTGTTCTACAGTCTGTTCTACATTGGGTGCGTGACTATAACAGTATATAGGTACTAAGTATGCACTGGGGTTCTACACAAAAACCTTGTAGTGTATACCTCACTGACACCTAAACCTATACTGGTGGCATAGACACCCATGGCAGTCTTACCCACAGAAGCACCCATCACATACTTGTACTCGATACCCACAGACACCCATACCCATACCCACAGACACCCATACCCATACCCAGTATTACACCCAGTGGGGGAAATGGAGGTTGGGGGACAGCTCTCACAAAACCAGGGGCCAACTTCTGTAGCTCCTCCTGCATCTCCGCCCTGAACAACACACAAGACAGATCAACGTGCGTGAATACAGTATATACATAAAGATGCACTGGGGACAAAACCTTGTACTACCCACTGACACCCATACACACTGACACCAATACCCACAGACACCAATACCCACACCCACAGACACCCACACCCACAGACACCCATACCCACAGACACCCACACCCACAGACACCCATACCCACAGACACCCATACCCACAGACACCCATACCCACAGACACCCATACCTATACCCACAGACACCCATACCCATACCCACAGACACCAATACCCACACCCACAGACACCAATACCCACACCCACAGACACCAATACCCACACCCACCGACACCCATACCCACACCCACCGACACCCATACCTATACCCACAGACACCAATACCCACACCCACAGACACCAATACCCACACCCACAGACACCCATACCCACACCCACAGACACCCACACCCACAGACACCCATACCCACAGACACCCATACCCACAGACACCCATACCCACAGACACCAATACCCACACCCACAGACACCCATACCCACACCCACAGACACCAATACCCATACCCACAGACACCAATACCCATACCCACAGACACCAATACCCACACCCAGACACCAATACCCACACCCACAGACACCCATACCCACACCCACAGACACCCATACCCACAGACACCAATACCCACACCCACAGACACCCATACCTACCAACACCCATACCTACCGACACCCATACCTATACCCACCGACAGCCATGACACCCTAACTGACACCCACGCCCAATGATGCCAATACTCATCCCCAGTGACACCCATACCCACTGACACAAATACCTATACCCACTGGCACCAATACCCATACCCACTGACTTTACCCATACCCACTGACATCTATACCCATACCCTCTGACACCTTTACCCATTGACACCAATAGCGACTGACACCAATAACCATACCCACTGATCCCAATACCTACTGATACCAATACCCCCACTGATACCAAAACTCAATGTTGCACCAATACCCAGTGATAACTAAAACCCATACCCATTGACATCAACACCACCATTACCAATAGCGATGCCCACGGATACCTACACACCAACACATTAATAGGTCTACATGTTACACCTGGCCACCAACACAGTACCTGGGATCCGGTACACCCACAGTGTGGCGCCTCATGGACAGATATCGTGCCATGGCTTCTGGACTTGGCTCCTCCCCTTCATCACTGTCCAATGCCATCGTTCCATCAGGCTAAACACAACACAACACAACACACAGTTAGAGGAGCATATTTCTGTCGTCGCTCCATCTGCAGCAGAACCCACTTCACTGAATACATGAAGAGATAACCATAACACAAAAACAAACACTCATCATCAGAAGAGCAGCCGCACCCAGGAGGAGGTGTGGGAGTGCGGTGGTGTGGGGAAGGAAGATAAAGGTGACCAGGATCAATAACTGATGATGAATTTAGACTGATATGATCAATATTTATTGAGCTACACATACAGAAGTCTGTCTCTCAGTATGGAGTCGGGCCGCCGTGTTCGCTAACCCAACACGCCAGACGTCTCGGTATGGAGCTGTGGAGGTTCCTAATGGTGTCCTGTGATAATCCATCCCATGCAGCTTGAACATCCTCACACAGTTCCTGCAGATGGTGCGGTAGGGGTGGAGGTGGAGTGACCCCAGGCCTTCTGGACGTGTGACAACACACAGTTCATCTTGGTGCTGACCACGGTGCCTCCACACACGGATTCGTTGGGCGTCTCCACCAAGACTAAA
>JAMWET010001860.1:87500-125000 GCA_024036415.1 Prochilodus magdalenae
AAACTGACTTGTCTTGATTCGGTGCGATTCCAAATGTAAATAAAAACCGTGAAATAAACGTTCATTTTATTTGAATCTTCAGAAAACAATTCAGTGAATCGCAAAGTCTCTCCACAAAACGGCATTTATTTTTATAAAAGATTCAGTGATTTATGAAATCTAAATTATGCCACCAAGACTCAATCATTCTGACTCAAAGATTCAATGGCCTATGAACCCTATGTATCTTGAATTTTACTGTGAGCCAATTTAAGGTGATTCCAAGAACACTGAACAATTCAGTGCATGAAAACATCTGAAAAGCTGAATCATGAATCAGTCTGATCTGATTCTCTAGGAAATGATTCAGTGCATTACCAGCTCTGCAGTCTTAGCACAAGCTGATTCAATTTAATATTTTATCAAATGATTCAATACATAAAACCTAAAATCAGTCAAGAAGGTCATGATATATCACTACCAGTTCATAATAACCCTACACTCATCAACTAAAGCCCAGCTGCACCCAGAAGGACGTGTGGGAGTGCGGTGCTGTTGGGAAGGAAGACTTCAGATTTAGACTGATATGATCAATATTTATTGAGCTACACATACAGAAGTCGGTCTCTCAGTATGGCGTCAGGCCGCCGTGTTTGCTAACCCAACACGCCAGACGTCTCGGTATGGAGCTGTAGAGGTTCCTAATGGAGTCCTGTGATAATCCATCCCATGCAGCTTGAACATCCTCACACAGTTCCTGCAGATGGTGCGGTAGGGGTGGAGGTGGAGGGACACCAGGCCTTCTGGACGTGTAACAACAAACCGTTTCATCTTGGTGGCTGACCAACGGTTGCCTCCACACACGGATTCGTTGGGCGTCTCCACCAAGACTAGAAGCGGGGACTCGTCACTGAAGATGACCCGCTGCCATTCTGAGTCACTCCATGACAGTCTGGTACGACACCACTGCAGTGTTTGGTGACGGTGACGTGGTGTTAAGGACAGTCGTGGTAACGGCCTGTGTGCAGGTAGTCCTGCGTGGTGCAGCCGTCTGAATGTCCACAATGGTGAAAATTGGGAAGTCGAGGCTATCCGCCGGTTCTCTCTCTCTCTGTCTGGTTCATGTAGGTCTCCTAGATCTTTCATGTCACTGATGCGTGCGTTGTTCCATCAACTCCGGCCAACACCGTACTGTGGTAGCAGCCGCATGACCAGTATGGCGCCCAATACGTTGATAAGGTCACCCTGTTTCCCGGAGCCCTACGATGTGGCCCTCCAACTGAGGTGAACTTCACTTGTAACGGATGCTACCAACCCAGCAGAGAATGGCAAGCACGCACAACAGGACGACCTTATATGGTCAGACAGGTATAGCGATAAGGCCGTCCTACCTAACGTCTCATGTGCAGCCGAGTGTGAAATCTGAATCATTGGCATGTCTCACAATGTCAAACCCACCCACCAAGTTTCATTTCTGTCCACTGATTCCTTCTGGGTGCAACAATTTTCTGATGATGAGTGCAAAAATAACAATAACAATAATAATAATAATAATAATAATAATAATAATAATACTGTTACTGTTAATCCTTTAACCTTGCAGTCATATATAAAGACCTTCTCAGCACACTTGTGTAAACGGTGCAGCTGAACGATACCTTCTCACTCCTCTAAGGGCTAAAGTTGGAAGGCAGAGTGTAGAAAAAGGGAGGATGTGATTGTGGGAGAAGAAAACAATGGAGAAAAGCTGTTATGTGAGTGGAGGAACAGTTACTAAATATAAACTTACCGAATATTTCCCCACCGCTGGCGTATTCTGTTACTAAATATATCATCCGCTCCGTTTCCATCACCTGCAAGACCAACACGCACACATTCAGACCTGCACTGTTCAGCTAATATGGAGGTTTCACTGCACGCTCTTCAGCTGAGTGACCCAGCACTGCCCCCTAAAAATGACTGACAGGGAGGCTGGGCCAATGAGCTGCGAGTAAGGGTGTTGGGGGGACGGAGGGGCACAATGACCTGGTAGAGGCGAATGATGTGAGGGTGCCGCAACATCTTCATGATCTGAACCTCCCTGAAGATTTTCTTCAGGTTCTCGTCGTCCAGCTGCGTCTTATCCACGATCTTAATCGCCACCTGAGTGAGAGAGAGAGAGAGAGAGAGAGAGAGAGAGAGAGAGAGAGAGAGAGAGAGAGAGAGAGAGAGAGAGAGAGAGAGAGAGATTGAGTTGTTTCCAGAATAAGTCTAAGAACACATAGGACTTGAAAGCTCTTCAAAGCAAGAGCCCAGTGGGCGTGTCCACAATATAAGCCCCACCCACACAACGCTAACAAGCTGTTGTATTTCAATATTGTATTTTCCCCAGCCAAGTGTTCATTGCAGTTATCCGCCAACATCTGTGTCAGACTTCGCCATGTCATTAAAAGAACAGCCGCACACAGAGTTGTGTAACATAGGCCACGACTGGCCCGACAGCCCAGACCTCTAATGAGCAGTGGTGTCCTCCATCAGTCATCCTGTTAGTGCAGCACCATTGGCAGACGGCTGCACCACGCAGGACTACATGCACACAGACCGTTACCAACACGGTCCTTATGCCCACGTCACCGTCAACCAAAGACTGCAGTGGTCGTCGTACGCAGAACGGTATGGAGTGACTCTCAAAACTGCAGCGGGTTCAATCTTCAGTGACGAGTCCCCGCTCTTTAGTCCTTGGTGTGGAGACGCCCTAACGAAATCGTGTGTGGAGGCACCGCTGGTCCAGCACCAAGATGGGCCGTTTGCTGTATACATGTCCCCTCCACCCCTCCACCCTCTGACCGGCACCTCTGCAGGAACTTGTGTGAGGATGTTTTCAGCTGCCTGGGATGGATTATCAACAGGACAACCATTTAAGGAACCTCTATACAGACTCCACCGAGAACGTCTGGCGTTTTGGGTTAGCAACCATGGTGGCCCAACGCCATACTGAGAGACAGACTTTCTGTTGTTGTAGTTTTGTTCTCAAATAAACTAGTGATCATATCAGTCTAAATTTATCCATCCGTTATTGATCCGGGTCACCTTTATCTTCCTCTCCCAACACACCTTCACTACCACAACACCTCCTTCTGGATGCAAGCTGTTTTTTTGAATGATGGAACTGTGTGACATATGTGTCCCCTGTGTGACTGTGACGTGCGTGTTATTGTTGTGTGCTGTGTGGTGGTGTGTGTGTCCAGGAGTCCAATAGTTCAGAGTTGTCCTCTCTCTCCCTGTGTGGCTCAGATGGTCCCTCCCCCCAAAGAGGTCAGAGTTGTTGTGTCATCAGTCCACCACTCTGTTTAAACCTTGACGCTTCTCTGGATTCACTGCAGACATGAACGGGTTTACCCAACACGATCGGGTCCCCCAGGCTTCCACACCGCTCTGCATGCATGTCTGTATGTACTAGCAGGGCTGCAAATGTTACGCAAGAGCTGGGAAAGCGAAAAAAAAGGCTGGTGGAAGCGAGCTGTTTGGATGAAGCCGGAAAAAACACATTTATCCGCCTCTTACACTCTACAGATCGTTAGGAGATGGGAGCGAGATAAGCACTGAAAGAGCCCGTGTGGTTTGTGCGTGAAGGAGTTTGTGTGTTGACACAAACAGTGGGTTTGGATAGCAGGGTGGGCAATACAGCCGAACACCAAACATCACCATACGGGTACAAGACCCGGAGCCTTGAACGACATGTCTGCATCTTCCAATCCAGGATAGTTTAGCTGCTGGGGAATGTACGGAACTACGGGCACCCGGTCGGACAGCCCTCGGTAGGAACCCTCGGAGCCGGCTAACAGTCTATCTATTCCAGAGTTTGGAAGTTTTGTTGACTTGACCCTGCGGAACACTTCAAGAGTCTTGAGACGTATTTTCAGGCCGTTGTCCTTCCCATATCAAGTTTGGGATCTACCCCACACGCGTCCGGGACGGGGATGACCATTTCAGAAGGTCAACCCTTCATTCCTTGAAGCAGCTGAAAGCTGATATGGATCGCTGTCCATGTTACAACAACCGCTCTTCCGACCCTTCATCCAACGTGGAGACATCACCTTCCAGGATTTGCTGACAGTCAGAATGCAGCAGTCGGAAAACTCTCAGAGGATTGGAGAAGTCATACGGCATAGCATCGGCACAGGCCGGAGGACTGGATCGGACGGATATTCCGATCACACTCCCGCTAAAAGGTATCCCACCCGAGTCCTGTACGAGGGACAATGACGTCTAATAGCCGACTTGCTGTATCTGCGAACAAATGAGGTTCTTCGAAATGCATCATAACTGACGCATGGCTGGCCTTTCCGTGCTCTGTCCATCAAATGCGGCTACACAGTTCAGGTTCACTTCCGATGATCTTCCCCATGCCAGTCATTCCACTGTAGGTCACTGGCAGTGATATGGGGGTTTTGCTTTGCATACCGCTGTAAGTGTACCGTTCCAGACTGTAGTCCATCTGTTTCTCTGTATACTGTATCACCCTGTTATTCGATGGTCAGGACCCCCACAGGACCACCACAGAGCAGGTATGATGTGGGGGGTGGATCATTCTCATCACTGCAGTGATACTGATGGTGGTGGTGTGAGTTGATCAGACACAGCAGTGCTGTTGGACACCTGTACTGTACTGAGAATCATCCACCAGCTAACACTATCCTGGGGGGCAGCGTCCTGGGGGCAGCGTCCCGGGGGCACTGATGAAGGACTAGAGGAGGACCAGCACTGCACTGTGCAGCAGCAGATGAGCTCGCCGGTCATTGTCCATGACCGTCTCTGAAGGGCCACCTCCACTTTCTCGACTCAGCAGCAAGGTAGGACAGCCAGCAAGGTAGTGAGTGTCACTAATAGAGTGGACAAGAGGAGGTTGGACACAGTGTCTAAACACTCCAGCAGCACTGCTGTGTCTGATCCACTCACACCAGCACCACACACACTAACACACCACCACCACGTCAGTGTCACTGCAGTGCTGAGAATGATCAACCACCCATATCATACCTGCTCTGTGGTGGTCCTGTGGGGGTCCTGCCCATTGAAGAACAGGGTAATACAGTATACAGAGAAACAGACGGACTACAGTCTTGGATCTCGGCTGGCGTCGGTGGCCACAGTGTTGAGTGGTGTAGGGGAAAATCGGCCATTCCGGATGACAATACAACCCCTTCATGGTGGCACTGCAGGTTTTCCTAGTGTTTATGCGCGCCTACGTCCACGCTGGAGCTGCCCGTTATACAACGGGGCAGCAAGCGGTGTCTGCAGTCGTGCTGCCTCATTGTGCGTGCGCTCCAGCGATATTTTAAGCCTCCGTTGGGCTATTATTAGCGCTGGCACCTGTCCAGCAGTGCAGCTGATGTAATCGCTTTGCTCCCGTGTGCCCAACATCTGGACCCACACACACTAGCCCGCGCTAAATGTGAATGGAATCCTAACCAGCGCGCTCATCTGGAGTACACCGAGTTCTTGGCAAATGCAAATGGACCCGAAATAAGCAGAATCCAACAGCGGCCCTATGAAAACACATCAGCAGCAACTGGCAGCACCCGACGGGGACTGATAAACCACAGTTACACGGAATGGATCCTTCGTACCGAGAGATAGACAAACCCATAAAGGCACAAGTCACCAGGATTGTGTGTTTATCTAACTGAACGGGAAGCGGGTGATTTTTGACCGTGATTCGATCGAAGAAACTAAGAGGAAAACGAGGACACGGAGCCGAAACGGAGCCCACAGAGAGGTGGTCCAGCTTTCCAGCAAAACCATGAAGTCTGGACGCTGCCTCGCCGTCAGACGTCGCAGATCGTAAGTGCTGTTTATAGCCGGCTAGGATTCCATCTTCTCTTGTTTTGGGAAACGTCGCCCACACTTCCTTGCGGAACGCTTCCATTTCTGCGATATTCTTGGACCGCCTTGCATGCCAAGTAGGGTCTGGGATCACACAGGATCACTCTCCCCTCACGAAAGCCTCCTGCTAGCGTGGGCTCCTTGCTCAGCAGTCCACTCCTCCATCTCCCCGCGCAAGGTTTCCTGAGCCACAGCTCGAAAGTATAATAGACCGGACGCCACACTTGAGTCAGCGAGGCGTTCCTCTCATCAGATGCTGCTCCTGGTTGGTTGATTGATGCCAAAGGGGTCTATATTAGCTTCATCAGCACACCTTACCGAAACGCTGGACCACCTAGATGACTTCACAGCAAGCTCACCTGTGTGACCTGTGACTGAACCAACCTCCACAAGCATCAGTAACAGCTGTGACTGGATTTGGGATGTACTGGACAGGTTTCCGGATGTAGGGCACATCACATCAAGCGTTCAGACACTCGTACATCAAAGAATTGGTCCAGATTTGGTGGAAGGCACAATTCCGAGGAGAATTCCCTGTAGACTGGGATTTCAGCCACCGCTGGTAGACCCGTATGAGCGTACGCTTCCATACGCCTACAGATTCAGCTACTTCCTTCACACTATGGTCTTTGGCCACGCCCACATGCTCAGTCCCTCCTTTTAGCCAATCATTAACATCTGCTCTGGAGCGTTTTCCACACACGGAACGAGACATTCCCTGCACTGCCGCACCTCTTCCCAATCTATGGATCCCGTCACTCACACCCCGCAGGGCTTTACAGCCACGTCATCCTCACGCAGCCTGAAGGCACTACCACCTTAAACACACAGGGAGGGTCATTTCCTGTCTGGTGTTCTGGTGGTGGAACGGTACAAATCCATGTGCTGGCTGAAGCTGCACTGAGAGGAAAGGGAACCGGTTCTAACAGAGATCGAGAACCCTTCTACTACTCCTACTGTGTGTGTTATATCCATTTCTACTGACCTCAAAGCCACATGCTTCCAAATTAAAGGCGTCCAATGAAACCAAAAAGCCCTTTCCAGGAGCGTACCATGTTCGATTCGGGGGGTTGATGTTTAGGGGGGTGTGGGTTCTCCAAATGACATTTTAGGTTCTACAGAATGTACCGTTCTGAAACAATTAGAGCTGCGCTAAGAACCATTCAGGAGCCTTTATGGTAGAGCACAGCGCCAGCGTTATGAGCCTCATTAGCGACTGTGTCCTGGTGTGTCATCTAGTCCTTTCCAAATCGGCTTTCCGAGCGTCTTAGCGACCCACCTGTCATCCCACATTTGTCAGAACGGGACAGATGTGTGGCGTAAATGTCACGACCTCAGACCGTCCAACAGGTACAGGTGATCACTCAGCCTCGGATACTGCCCTGCTACCGCTTCAGCCCGAGCTCTCGACCAGGACAGCGCCAGAGAGACGATGCTAAGCTGCTTCTGGAACGTTTAGCGCAGTGTAACAGAGGTGTGGAGAGGGAGACCAGTGTGTGTGCGCTTCCACCGTGTGTGGAACACCAGTAAAGACGTGTCTGAAATTAGCTTCTTTAGTTTTCACTGGAGTTATGAGGCTCCATGAGGCGTCACAGCCACTGCCCACTTATCCCCCACAAATTAGCACGGTGCTAACGGTGGTACGTACCGTCTACCAGACTGGGTTACACGGTTCCTGACTCTAAGGGCCGGTCGTTACCTGCACTGCTGTCCTTACACTACGGGTCGAGCCGGGCACAGCTTTCCAGATAGAACCACAAAACTCCAGACCCTAGAACCTGTATGTGACTTTAGTCAATCATTTTAAATATATCCATCTATCCATTTATCTGTCCACTCATCATCTATCCATCCACTCATCCACATATTTATCCATCCATCTATCCATCTTCTATACATCCATCCATTTATCCTCTTATAATCTATTTATCCATTCATTCATCAATCCATCTATCCACCTATCATCCATCTATCCATCCGTCCACTCACCTATCCACTCATCTATCCATCCACTCACTTATCCACTAATCCATATATTTATCTATCCATTCATCATCTTTACATCCATCCATCCATAAATCTATCTACTTATCATCTATCCATCCATCATCTATACATCCATCCATTTATCCTCTTATCTATCCATTCATTCATCAATCCATCCGTCCAACTATCTGTTTATCTGTCCACTCACCTATCCACTCATCATCTATCCATCCACTCATCCATATATTTATCCATCCATTCATCCATCAATCAATCTACTTATCATCTATCCATCTTCTATACATCCATCCATTTATCCTCTTATTATCTATTTATCCATTCATTCATCAATCCATCTATCCACCTAATTATCTGTCCACCCATCTACTTTTCCTCCTATCATCTATATATCCATCCATTCATCAGTCCATCTACCCACCTATCATCCAGCTAACTAATTATCTGTCCATGCACCCAACAATCATCCATTCATTTATCCTCTTATTATCTATTTATCCATTCATTCATCAATCCATCTATCCACCTATCATCCATCTATCCATCCATCCAGCTATCTAATTATCTGTCCACCCAACCATTTTTCCTCCTATCATCTATACATCCATCCATCAACTATCCATCTTCTACACATTCATCCATCCTTTTATCCTCCTATTATCTATTTATCCATCCATTCATCAGTCCATCTATCCACCTATCATCCATCTAATTATCTGTCCATGCCCCCAACAATCATCCATCTATCCATCTATCTATCTATCCATCCATCCATCCATCTTCTGTACAAACATCCATTCATCCATCAATCCACACATCATCTATCTACGCATCTATTATCTATCCATCAAAATATATATACACACAAACGTATACATGATTATAAAGGTCCTGATATCTAATAGTAACTTTGTTTAGACTATTATTTGACTATTTGTTGTGTAGTGCAGCAATGAGGGAGGTTTTATAATCATCTACTGAACACACACACACACACACAACACACACACACACATATACACACACACACACACATATATATATACACACACACATACACACACACTCTCACATACATATATACACACACACTCTGACACACACTCTCACACACACCTATATATACACAAACACACACACACACTCTCACATACATATACACACACACACACACACACATATATATACACACACACACACACACACACACACACACACACACACACACACACACACACACACGCACGCACACACGCACACACACACACGCACACACACACACGCACACACACACACACACACACACACACACATTTCCGGTCTTTATATTGAGAAAGTCCAGAGCTCGGTACGAGTAAGAGTAGGTGTGCGTGCCTTGCCTCCTGCCTCGTACTGGAAATGAGGCTGCTTATTATTACAGTTATTACTCGCACTGATAGTATAGATGTGGGCAGAGAGGAAGACCCACGCAAAGTGAGCATCACACGGCCATCTGGTCCCGCTAGCAAACCCCCGCAGAGGCGCGTGGGCGAGGGCCGAAAGCACATGGGGGCTTCCCCGGGAATTTCTCGACGCTCACGTTCAACAAAAAATAAAAAAAGAGAAGGAAAAAGAGATCTCACAGATGGGGTGTTCCCACCACCCCCCCACTCAAAACACGGAGGGGAATTCTCTCGGCTATGTCAGCTCAGGCTTCCTCGTCAGGAAATTCTGCGCTGAACTTACCACAAATCAGTGCTTCTGCTCTCGGGCCTGTACAGCCACTGCTACCCGCTGCTCTGGTTTCGCTACGAGGCGACGCAGGAAATGAGCAAAGCTACACGCGGGGCTTCGGGCTGGGGCTGCTGTTTTTAGCTGTATGCTAACTCACCCCAACCCACGCTTATAGTTAGCAGCTTACTATGCAGCACCAGAAACCACATGACCAAGCCTGCTTGAGAACATCCAGCACTTGGACCCAGTGTGAGGCGAAGGAGGTGGTGTGGCATGACAGAGCTCGTCTCCTCACCTCTATGGCGGGCTTTCAGGACGATGACAGACCACAGAGCAGGTATGGTGTGGGCGGTTCTCAGCACTGCAGTGACGTGGTGGTGTGTTAGTGCTGCTGGACACTCCAGCGTCACTGCTGGACGGAGAATCATCCAGGGCTCACCGTGTCCTGTGCGGTACATACTTTGGCATTAGAGCCTCAACACAACATCATGCTACGATCCCTGCCACTGGTTTATTTGTAGGGATCCACTGTTTAGAGCTAGCTGCTGCTAATGCTGCTCAGTTCACCTGAGATACGGTTAGCCTAGCGGTTAGCTCCCCTCAGCTATTTCACTCTAAAGCTGATCCTCTAAAGCGAGTTCATCTTTTATTAATCTTCAGACCTGTATATTTAACTTTTTTATATTATATATATATATTATATTATATTTAACACTCTGAGGTTCATTCTGATGAACACACCCCACTACAATCACTACACCCACATTTATACTCAGAGTGGGCTGTGTTTAGCTCCCCCAGTAAGAGCTGGCGAGGCCCCAGTGTATGATGGGAAGCAGTACACCATTAAGACGTATACTAGAACAACTGAAATGACTGGAGTGGTAAAATCCTCCTCCAGTGTCAGTAGAATGTTAGACCTCCACTGGAGTAACAGTACTGAAGTATTTACCACGTACTGAAGTCTGGAGAGGAACAGCGGCCTGGTTTAGTACGGCTCTGCTGTCCTGTTATCCGAGTGAGTCTTGCCGACCGTGCGCTGTGAGGCCCACACAGCGCTATGCAAAGACTGTCCCCATAAAACCGGCAGATAATGGAAAGAGCACGGCCGTTTCCATCCTGCTGTGTTTGTGCCAGCGAGGGAAGAACACGACAGCAGAGAGAACGGAACAAGAAAATAAGGGACTCGGAAATGAAAGAGTAAACGAGGACAGGTAAGAGAGAGAGAGAGAGAGAGAGAGAGAGAGAGAGAGAGAGAGAGAGAGAGAGAGAGAGAGAGAGAGAGAGAGAGAGAGAGAGAGAGACAGAGAGAGAGAGAGACAGAGAGAGAGAGAGAGAAAGTATGAGAGACAGAGAGAGGAAGAGAGAGAGAGAGGGAGACAGAAAGTATGAGAGACAGAGAAAGAGAGGGAGAGACAGAGAGAGAGAGAAAGTATGAGAGACAGAGAGAGAGGGAGACAGAGAGAGGGAGAGAGAAAGTATGAGAGACAGAGAGAGGGAGAGAGAAAGTATGAGAGACAGAGAGAGGGAGAGAGGGAGAGAGGGAAAGAGAAAGAGAAGAGAGAGAGAGAGAGAGAGAGAGAGAGAGAGAGACAGAGAGAGAGAGAGAGACAGAGAAGTGAGGGAGAGAGACAGAAAAGCGAGGGAGAGAGACAGAGAAGCTAGGGAGAGAGACAGAGAAGCGAGGGAGAGAGAGAGAAGCGAGGGAGAGAGAGAGAAGCGAGGGAGAGAGGGAGAGAGAAAGTATGAGAGACAGAAGAGAGAGAGGGAGAGAGAAAGTATGAGAGACAGAAGAGAGAGAGAGGGAGAGGGAGAGAGAAAGTATGAGAGACAGAAGAGAGAGAGGGAGAGAGAAAGTATGAGAGACAGAAGAGAGAGAGGGAGAGAGAAAGTATGAGAGACAGAAGAGAGAGAGAGAGAGAGGGAGAGAGAAAGTATGAGAGAGAGAGAGAGGGAGGAAGTTTGTATGTATCACTACACATGTACTTTCTGCTGAGAGTGTGGAAGCGAGTCTCTTCTTGTGAGGGATGGAAACCACCTCAGTAGCTGCACATTTCTTCCTGGTCGCTCACCGGGGCAAACCACACCACATCGCTCAGCGCATGCTGCCACCTGCCCCCACCGTGATTCGGCCAAACCAGCACGCAGCCAGGTTCAGTGTGAGGTGAACGTCCCCGAGGCCAGGGTTTTCAGCACGGTGTCGTCAGAGCAGCATCATCCGGAGCGGTCTCCACAGAGCGATTACACCGTTATGTAATGGGTTAAACCTGAGGACACCGGGCCGCTCTGCAGGAGGGGCTCCTACCTGCAGGCGTGTTCACGTACAAGTCCATTACTACCACTGTTAGTGCGATCTGCGCTCCCAGGTAACAGACACAGCACCGTACACACACCCCTCACTGACAACCACATGCAGAACCATCTACCTGAGCAGCAAACACCACAAACAGGCCTCCGATTTCCACAGCTCACCTCCAGGAGGGCCACTACTTACAGTTACCCACCCTCCCCACCTAATCAACCTGTCGGTAAACTCAATCATGGAGTCGAACAAGGCTATACGACGGCTGGAGTCAGGAAGCCAAGCTGTACTCTTCTAACCGGCACGTAATACAAACATCTCTCCAAACAGCTCAAAAGACCTCCAAACACCCCCAAACACCACCAACCTAACCCCAGATACCTCCAAACACCCTCCAAATAACCCCAGATACCTCCAAACACCCTCCAAATAAACCCAGATACATCCAAACACCCTCCAAATAAACCCAGATACGCCCAAACACCACCAACCTAACCTCAGATGCCTCCAAACACCCTCCAAATAAACCCAGATACCTCCAAACTCCCTCCAAATAAACCTAGATACCTCCAAACACCACCAACTTAACCTCAGATACCTCCAAACACCCTCCAAATAGCCCCCAGATACCTCCAAACACCACCAACTTAACCTCAGATACCTCCAAACACCCTCCAAATAGCCCCCAGATACCTCCAAACACCACCAACTTAACCTCAGATACCTCTGAACACCCTCCAAATATCCCCCAATACCTCCAAATAAACCCAAATACCTCCAAACACCCTCCAAATAAACCTAGATACCTCCAAACACCCTACAAATAAACCTAGATACCTCCAAAAACCCTCCAAATAAACCTAGATACCTCCAAACACCACCAACTTAACCTCAGATACCTCCAAACACCCTCCAAATAAACCTAGATACCTCCAAACACCACCAACTTAACCTCAGATACCTCCAAACACCCTCCAAATAGCCCCCAGATACCTCCAAACACCACCAACTTAACCTCAGATACCTCCAAACACCCTCCAAATAGCCCCCAGATACCTCCAAACACCACCAACTTAACCTCAGATACCTCTGAACACCCTCCAAATATCCCCCAATACCTCCAAATAAACCCAAATACCTCCAAACACCCTCCAAATAAACCTAGATACCTCCAAACACCCTACAAATAAACCTAGATACCTCCAAAAACCCTCCAAATAAACCTAGATACCTCCAAACACCACCAACTTAACCTCAGATACCTCCAAACACCCTCCAAATAGCCCCTAGATACCTCCAAACACCACCAAGTTAACCTCAGATACCTCCAAACACCATTCAAATAGCCCCCAGATACCGCCAAACACCACCAAGTTAACCTCAGATACCTCCGAACATCCTCCAAATAACCCCCAGATACCTTCAAACACCACCAGATACCTCCACATACCACCAACTGGTCTCCAACTTCTTTCAAACACCTTCCAAATAACCCTCAGAGACCTCTAAACACCTCCAGATATCTCCACATAATACCAACTTGTCTCCAAATACCACTTTCCTCCAAATGCCCTGCGGGTAACCCCGGGATACCTCCAAAACCTCCAAACACCTTCACATGCCACCAACGTGCCTCCAAATACTACCAACCAGCCTCTACAACCACAAACGTGCCTCAAATACTTCCAAACACCACCAACATGCCTCCAAATATCACCAAACACTGCCACGTCTCCTCTAAATACCACCAATGTGCCTCAAACATATCCCCAAACACCACCAACTTATCCCCAAACACCACCAACTTATACCCAAACACCACCAACTTATCCCCAAACACCACTAACGTACATTCAAAGTCCACCATCTTCCCTCCAAACACCACCAACGTACCTCCAAACATCACTAACCTACGTTCAAAGTCAACCAACAACAAAGCTCGACATTCCTCTAATACCTCCAGAAACTTCCGGAAGCGGCCACGGCACATTTAAAAGACACCGACTTAATTCTGTAAAACAGAGACAATGATGATCTCTCCACCAGCAGCGCTGCAGACGGGTGGTGGTGTTTGATGACTCACAATATGCTCAGAAAGGTGTTTCATAATTTAAATACCAGTATCAGCCACATCACCGCCTGAACCGGCACCTCCGGCGCACGGCCCGTCCACCTGTAACTGTACCATGGACACAGTTCTGCATCCATTTTATGGAAGGAAGGCATGAATGAATGACTGAATGAATGACTGAAGGAATGACTGAAGGAATGACTGAAGGAATGAAGTCACTAACTGACTGTCCAGGAATTCCTCAGGCCGGAGGTGGGAATCCTACTGGTCTCGGACTTCTGCACAGTACTGTGTTGTCAAGGACACAAGCTGGTATTTAACAACAGCATCGCCAAAGGCCTAACAGACGGGACACCATGCCACAGGCACGAGCAGCGTGTTCATCCCAGCTCCGCCGCCCGTGTCTGTACGGATACGGCTGTTTATGATCCGGAGAGCTGGGTGATTCAGAGGCGAGATCTAATGATCTAAATCAGAAACACACACGGAGGGAGGAACGGAGGGAGGAACGGAGGAAGAAACGCAGAGAGCAGAGCCAAACCACTTGGACCAATACCAACATATGCACAACAAGAGTTACCTAACTACAGAGCGAGAGAGCGAGAGAGCGAGAGAGAGAGAGAGAGAGAGAGAGAGAGAGAGAGAGAGAGAGGGAGAGAGAGAGAGAGAGAGGGAGAGGGAGAGAGAGAGAGAGAGAGAGAGAGAGAGAGAGAGAGAGAGCAAAAGAGCAAGAGGGAGAGCGAGGAAGAGCGAGAGGGGGAGAGAGAGAGGGGGGGGGGAGCGCGAGAGCAAGGGAGAGAAGGAGAGACAGAGACAGATAGAAAGAGATAGTAAGATGAGAGAGAGCACAGAAAGAGAGAGAGAGGAAGAGGGAGAGTGAGAAAGAGGGAGGTACAGAGGGAGAGAGAGATACAGTAACTGTAGACAAGTTTCAGCCTGACTGCTGGTTAATGTGCTCATCAGTCCTCCCTGTGACTCCACTCACTCACCTCACTCACTCGCTCCACACACTCACTCGCTCCACCACACACTCCACCACACACTCACTCGCTCACTCACCTTACCCGCTCCACACACTCACTCACCTTACCCGCTCCACTCACTCACTCGCTCCACTCACTCACCTCACTCACTTGCTCCACACACTCACTCGCTCCACCACACACTCACTCACCTTACCCGCTCCACACACTCACTCGCTCCACACACTCCACCACACACTCACTCACCTTACCCGCTCCACACACTCACTCGCTCACTCACCTTACCCGCTCCACACACTCACTCGCTCACTCACCTTACCCGCTCCACACACTCACTCGCTCACTCACCTTACCCGCTCCACACACTCACTCGCTCACTCACCTTACCCGCTCCACACACTCACTCGCTCACTCACCTTACCCGCTCCACACACTCACTCGCTCACTCAACTTACCCGCTCCAAACACTCACTCGCTCACTCACCTTACCCGCTCCACTCACTCACCTCACTCACTTGCTCCACACACTCCACCACACACACTCACTCGCTCCACTCAACTTACCCGCTCCACTCACTCACTTGCTCCACACACTCCACCACACACTCACTCGCTCACTCACCTCACCCGTTCCACCACACACTCACACGCTCCACACTCACCTCCCCTCACTCGCCTCACTCGCCCCACACACTCGCTCGCTCCACACACTCGCTCGCTCGCTCCAATCACTCGCTCCACTCACTCGCTCGCTCCACTCACGCCACTCACTCCACTCACAAGCAAGAAAGAAAAACAGTGTTAGCTTTAGCATTAGCATCCCCTCACTGAGGCCAGACCATAAACACCAAACCAGTACTGACACTTCAACTAGCACGCACTCACTCACTGACTCACATTCTCTCACACACACACACACACACACACACACACACGAGTGAGGACATGAGTGACTCAGAATGACATCAGAGCCAAGTTTAAAAGCCTAATGCTAAGCTAAGCCTAAAACCATACAGCACGGAAGAAAAACACTGTTAGCTATAGCATTAGCATCCCCTCACTGAGGCCGGACCATAAACCCGCAACCAGGACTGACACGTCAACTAGCCCCCCATGGGACTGCAGTAGGACAGTCAGCTGAAGTTCAATGAAGGCAGCAGGGACGCATCACTCGCTGCTTACCCATCCCATAATAGTCTGTGTCAGTGCTGATTCAGCTAGGAAGACAACAGCAGAAAGACCTGAACTCTAACCTAGCAGAGGACACGGTCTTCTAAGGAGACAGGAAGGCATCGAGACAGGTGCCTTCAGTTTCGGAGCCCTAGCAGAAATACCGAGTCACGGTTCCCTCCAGCGATCGGCGCCTCACAGCCACTCTACATGGCGATAACCGCGGCCCTCTGTTTCCAGACTGGTGGTCACGGCGGGTCACAGAAGCCGTCTGCAGGCTGTTATTCACGCCTGTACGAAGCCACAGTCACGACCGCCGGGCTGCGGACAGCTTATTGAATAAAGCTAATGCCATTGCAGCGACAGGTGCTCAGGCTCCTTCTGTGGGTGCCTGCGCTATACCTGGTTATACACAGGTAATGAACCGGACTCCTGAGCTGCACTGTGCTGCCCCCGTCATGACCAGCTCCACGACCAGAGAGCACGTTCGGTACCACGAGACCTACAAGTGGCATCACAACCTGCAGATCATACATGGATTAGCCATCATTAGCACAGGACTAGAGGATGACCAACACTGCACTGTGCAGCAGCAGATGACCTATCGTCTCTGACTGTCCATCTACAAGGTGGACCAGCAAGGTAGGAGTGTCTAATAGAGTGGACAGTGAGTGGACACAGTGTTTACCCATTTACTGGTGTACAACCAGCTACCAACTACCTGGACCTTACTGAGCCACTCTCAGCCCGTCTAGCTGCTAGGTCCTGCACACAGACCGTTACCACGACCATCCTTAACACCACGTCACCGTCACCAAAGACTGCAGTGGTGTCGTACCAGACTGTCATGGAGTCACTCAGAATGGCAGCGGGTCATCTTCAGTGACGAGTCCCGCTTTAGTCTTGGTGGAGACGCCCAACGAATCCGTGTGTGGAGGCACCGTGGTCAGCACTGAGATGAACGGATTGTTGGCACACGTCCAGAAGACCTGGTGTCCCTCCACCTCCACCCCTACCGCACCATCTGCAGGAACTGTGTGAGGATGTTCAAGCCGCATGGGATGGATTATCACAGGACACCATTAGGAACCTCTACAGCTCCATACCGAGACGTCTGGCGTGTTGGGTTAGCAAACATGGCGGCCCAACGCCATACTGAGACACAGACTTCTGTATGTGTAGCTCAATAAATATTGATCATATCAGTCTAGATTTATCATCAGTTATTGATCCTGGTACCCTTTATCTTCCTTCCCAACACCACCGCACTCCCACACCTCCTTCTGGGTGCAGCTGTTCTCTTGGTGATGAGTGTAAATCGTGAGGTGCACGCCCTGCTTAAGTGAGACGACGTCCTCGGTACAACCCTGGAAATTAGAGATGTTATCAAGAGAAGAAGCACAGTGCTATGGAGCCATCGCTACCAAACAAACAGAAGCTAGTTTCATCAGGTTACCGCCGGCGCCCAATCCATAAATCATCCTCAATCCGCCTGGTTTTCAAACCTGGGAGAGATGAAAGTGGCTCTTTCAATAAACGTCTCCAGACTCTGCGAGTACCGGCACAGAGCCGCCTTCGAGGTCCAGCAGAGCCTCCAACTAAACCTGACCAGCCTAAGAGAGAACTACATCCACAGCAGAGAGAAAATCAAGGCAAGGAGCGTTTGTGATTTACTAGAAGCTCCTTTGATGTCTTCACGGATTTGCAAGGCCACCTCACTTGAACAGTCCCCTCCAGCTGCTAGCACCCTGCTTAGTGCCAGCCATGAGCCTCCATCAGGATTAGTCGGTCCAGAGACTGTCCAGAGGTGGAACCGCGTCCTGTGCGCTTGATTTATTTGTTTGTTTTGACCGAGGCGAGATTCGATTTCAGCCTTGAAGTCGTGCGTGGTTCTGTCCTCCGCTCAGCTCGCTGTTCATGCTTGACGGACGTGTGAAAAATGCTTTTTGGCAGGACGCATTAGCAGGCTTGCTTTTACAAGTCGCACTGCGATATCATCTTCCCTGGGTGGATACGCGGCCACACTAGAAAAATGCAACCTGTAGGCCATGTTACATCGACTGTCTTACCAAAGAGGCAACTGAACAAGGAGGCTCAAACAACAATCAGCTCTAAAGTAACTGCGTAATAAAGGTTTAATAAAGCAAAGGGTTTCAAAGGGCTGCGTGATTAGCTCTGAGCTAAGAGAGGCAGTGTGTTTAGCTCTGAGCTAAGAGAGGCAGTGTGTTTAGCTCTGAGCTAAGAGAGGCAGTGTGTTTAGCTCTGAGCTAAGAGCGGCAGTGTGTTTAGCTCTGAGCTAAGAGAGGCAGCGTGTTTAGCTCTGAGCTAAGAGAGGCAGTGTGTTTAGCTCTGAGCTAAGAGAGGCCGCGTGATTAGCTCTGAGCTAGGAGAGGCAGTGTGTTTAGCTCTGAGCTAGGAGAGGCAGTGGGATTAGCTCTGAGCTAGGAGAGGCAGTGGGATTAGCTCTGAGCTAAGAGAGGCCACGTGTTTAGCTCTGAGCTAAGAGAGGCAGTGTGTTTAGCTCTGAGCTAAGAGAGGCAGTGTGTTTAGCTCTGAGCTAAGAGAGGCAATGTGATTAGCTCTGAGCTAAGAGAGGCAGTGTGTTTAGCTCTGAGCTAAGAGAGGCCATGTGTTTAGCTCTGAGCTGAGAGAGGCCGCACGTTTAGCTCTGAGCTGAGAGAGGCCGCGTGTTTAGCTCTGAGCTAAGAGAGGCCGTGTGTTTAGCTCTGAGCTAAGAGAGGCCGTGTGTTTAGCTCTGAGCTAAGAGAGGCCGTGTGTTTAGCTCTGAGCTAAGAGAGGCCGTGTGTTTAGCTCTGAGCTAAGAGAGGCTGTGTGTTTAGCTCTGAGCTAAGAGAGGTCGTGTGTTTAGCTCTGAGCTAAGAGAGGCAGTGGGATTAGCTCTGAGCTAAGAGAGGCAGCGTGTTTAGCTTTGAGCTAAGAGAGGCAGCGTGTTTAGCTCTGAGCTAAGTTAAGCTCTGAGGCTAAGAAGTGTGTATTTAGCTTCTGAGGCCGTGGCAGCTCTGAGTTTAGCTCTGAGCTAAGAGAGGCCGTGTGATTAGCTCTGAGCTAAGAGAGGCAGCGTGTTTAGCTCTGAGCTACGAGAGGCAGCGTGTTTAGCTCTGAGCTAAGAGAGGCCGTGTGTTTAGCTCTGAGCTAAGAGAGGCAGGGTGTTTAGCTCTGAGCTAAGAGAGGCAGTGTGATTAGCTCTAAGCTAAGAGAGGCCATGTGTTTAGCTCTAAGCTAAGAGAGGCCATGTGTTTAGCTCTGAACTAAGAGAGGCCGTGTGTTTAGCTCTGAGGTAAGAGAGGCCGCGTGTTTAGCTCTGAGCTAAGAGAGGCAGTGTGTTTAGCTCTGAGCTAAGAGAGGCAGCGTGTTTAGCTCTGAGCTAAGAGAGGCAGTGTGTTTAGCTCTGAGCTAAGAGAGGCAGTGTGTTTAGCTCTGAGCTAAGAGAGGCAGCGTGTTTAGCTCTGAGCTAAGAGAGGCAGTGTGTTTAGCTCTGAGCTAAGAGAGGCCGTGTGTTTAGCTCTGAGCTACGAGAGGCAGTGTGATTAGCTCTGAGCTAAGAGAGGCCGTGTGTTTAGCTATGAGCTAAGAGAGGCCGTGTGTTTAGCTCTGAGCTAAGAGAGGCCGTGTGTTTAGCTCTGAGCTAAGAGAGGCAGGGCGTTTAGCTCTGAGCTAAGAGAGGCAGGGCGTTTAGCTCTGAGCTAAGAGAGGCAGTGTGATTAGCTCTGAGCTAAGAGAGGCCGTGTGTTTAGCTCTGAGCTAAGAGAGGCAGTGTGATTAGCTCTGAGCTAAGAGAGGCAGTGTGTTTAGCTCTGAGCTAAGAGAGGCAGTGTGTTTAGCTCTGAGCTAAGAGAGGCAGTGTGTTTAGCTCTGAGCTAAGAGAGGCCGTGTGTTTAGCTCTGAGCTAAGAGAGGCCGTGTGTTTAGCTCTGAGCTAAGAGAGGCAGTGTGTTTAGCTCTGAGCTAAGAGAGGCAGGGCGTTTAGCTCTGAGCTAAGGGAGGCTGCTCCACCCGTACCGGGTAAGCGGTTGTTATTCTGCTAGTCTCATCTCTCCACCTGTACTGAGATAACGGTTGTGTTTGCGTACGTGTGTGTTTATAAACAGGCTAAAAGCTCCGAGTGTACTCCTGGCTGACAGGAATCTGCAGAGGCGGAATGTTTAAAGTGACCATCGGCTTGGTGTCCATCCCCTCCACAGAGTCACTACACTTCTCTAGTGTCAGGATATCGCTAATGGTATGTTTCCAT
This sequence comes from Prochilodus magdalenae, assembly GCA_024036415.1. Classification (NCBI taxonomy): domain Eukaryota; kingdom Metazoa; phylum Chordata; class Actinopteri; order Characiformes; family Prochilodontidae; genus Prochilodus; species Prochilodus magdalenae. Next base: position 107,839 of record JAMWET010001860.1, read on the forward strand.
GAGTTCAAGTACGAGCGTGGTAGAGGCCCGAGACGGATTTCAGCACATCTCCCATTGCAAGGACAGCAGAACCCTGCATTAAAACTCATGCATGCAAATAGTTTATTGAGTGTTGATAGTTGCATACAGAACCAGTGTCTTTACTAAAGAACCCTAGAAGAACCATCTTTGAGTGTGCAAAGGTGTAAATAGTATATGGTTTACAGGAGAACACGGTTATTTCATGGTGCAAAATAATTACATTTATTTTATATACTCCTGTTACCGCGTATACATGTGTACAGATATATTCATGGTTAGCCGTTAGCGCTAAACAATGATTAGCATCGAGCAAACAGTCTAAGATTCTTCATGATGGCTGAGCTGAGGTTCAGTTCACTCCCCAAACGTTCAGACAACTAACCACAACACCTACATCAGATAAGCTCTGTCTGGAAGCTGCTTGGCCGCCATATTGGTACTCCCTGTATGCGTGGCCAAAAGTACACTTGCCTATAGGCACAACTCCCAAAACACCTCCACACCAGAACAGTGGTGGTGTATTTGGTCTTCACCCATCAACGTCTATTCTGAGGGGTCTGTGGAAGTCTCCGGCTGTAGGATCGGGTCTGATTCAGAGATCAGTGGCGAACAATATGGCGGCTGACTGTTCCCAATACTGAGCAGTGACACTAATTATGAAAGTAACCGTGCGGTTGATCACGGGGTCAGACGATGCTTCTGTGGGTTTTTGGATGAATCAACGTAAGTAAAAAGGTATATGAGCGAAATAATGCAGAACAGTCATCAACCAGGTCACGTTACCATCACACTTATAACGGGTGTGCACCCATAGCGGCTGGGTTTGATGGGAAGTCAAGTCAAGATTTAATCATTCGCGCTTTTCACAACAGATGTTGTCACAAAGAATCTGGTGTCCGAGGTCCCAGTGTGCAAGCCGAGGGCAACAGAGGCAGGGGAAAAGTCCCTCAGTTCAGAATGAAGAAACCCTGAGAGGAACCAAGACTCAAAAGGGGAACCCAACCTCCCCGGGTCAACACCAGATACAAGACATGCACAGGAAAGGAGCGTTCAGTGTTTGTAAGGTGGAGGAATGAACGACTGATTAGTCTGTAGTTAAGTAGCTGGGTCATCGGATGGTTCAGCAGGACGCAGGCCAAGCCTCCACCGTGCAGGACAGCCAGAAGCTCCGTGGTGGTTAAAGGCGAGCAGTGGCTCCCAGTCAGAGCAGATGTAGTACCAGCATCAGCCCGCACAGGATGGGCAGCAGTTCAGCTCAGACAGAGAGAACAGACAGACTGTTAGCTCTGACAGAAGACCTGAACACACTGTATGGTGTTAACAGAGTGCAGCAGTGACTCCGGCGGGCCTGGCTCTTACAGCAGGACTAACAGAGAGAGCCAGACGGTCACAAAGACATGAGGGCTCCCTGAGGAGTCCACGCCCTTCTGCTCCACCGTCAACAAACCTGACCAGACATGGTCGTTACTGACCAGCCAATACGAAATGCCTTCACCCTGGGTTTTTGCGCCCGCTAGTTGACGATCTGACGCCATACTGTCCATCAGAATGTGACTAGAACTAAGGTGCACACAACAGTACCGTGAAAAACACCACACCGAGTTAACTAAAGTTTCACTTCCAGTATATACAGTAACATACAGCACACACACACACACACACACACACACACACACACAAACAGCCCTCTAGTGTGTATACAGTCCAGTGGCGCCCAGTGTGTATGGGCTGGGGTGATCCATGTCTTATTTGAATAGCATGTGTCCACTGCATAAGCCCCACCCCTCCTCACCAACCTCCTCACTCCAACATGATGCACCTAGATGTCTAGTTTTGGTGCTTTCCAAGAAAACGGTCCTACTGCCCTAGACTGTTCAGGAAGGCTAAAGGAATAGATAAGTACCCGACCAAGAAGGCCCGATGTAATCCAGTAGCAGATGCATGGGATGCTATTACGGAGGATTCTGGAAGCATCCAGAGCGGGTGGGCACGAGCGGTTGGGAATAGGCAGGTTGGGGCGCAAGAAGGTAGGCACGAGCGGGTAAGCAATCCCAGAAGGGTTCCAAAGCAGCCAGCGAGTGGCGGTTGCTCACCGTGATGTATGGTGTAGCGGTAGGCGTGAGCGGGTAGGCATGAGCGGGTAGAGAGGGTTCCAAAGCAGCCAGCGAGTGGCGGCTGCTCATCGTGATGTATGGTGTAGCGGTAGGCGTGAGCGGGTAGGCATGAGCGGGTAGAGAGGGTTCCAAAGCAGCCAGCGAGTGGCGGCTGCTCACAGTGATGTATGGTGTAGCGGTAGGCGTGAGCAGGTAGGCATGAGCGGGTAGAGAGGGTTCCAAAGCAGCCAGCGAGTGGCGATTGCTCACCGTGATGTATGGTGTAGCAGGTAGGCGTGAGCGGGTAGGCATGAGCGGGTAGGCATGAGCGGGTAGGCATGAGCGGGTAGAGAGGGTTCCAAAGCAGCCAGCGAGCGGCGGTTGCTCACCGTGATGTATGGTGTAGCGGTAGGCGTGAGCGGGTAGGCATGAGCGGGTAGAGAGGGTTCCAAAGCAGCCAGCGAGCGGCGGTTGCTCACCGTGATGTATGGTGTAGCGGTAGGCGTGAGCGGGTAGGCATGAGCGGGTAGAGAGGGTTCCAGAGCAGCCAGCGAGTGGCGATTGCTCACCGTGATGTATGGTGTAGCGGTAGGCGTGAGCGGGTAGGCGTGAGCGGGTAGGCGTGAGCGGGTAGGCGTGAGCGGGTAGAGAGGGTTCCAAAGCAGCCAGTGAGGGGCGGTTGCTCCGTGATGTAGGCTGAACCATGAGCTTTAGCACAGCAGCCGTTTACATGGCGTCTGTATGAAGACGAATGAGGAAAAGTACAGCTTCTCTTTCTCCGTTATGTAACCCCTGACCCGAGAGCGGTGGAAATCCCGTAACCTCACCGCCTTAATCTTCACGTGTGACTTTCAAACGAACCACTTCACTAACTTTCACCTACGGGTCCCGGCACACTGTGTAATTTCCACGTCTGCAGACTAGTGCGCCCTGATAAGAGTCGTCTGCGACTGTGTAGACATGGTAGTTATGCAATGCAATACAGAACACGTTGTAGGTCAAAGTGAATGACCTCAGAGACCTCGGCGGCGGCGGAGGCAGCCTCTGGCAAAGGAATATAATTTACCAGGGTAATAATCGTGTTTATATGAACACGCCGTGTTAGCACAGATCCCCGAGTACCATAAACACGGAATTATTAAAATAATAATGTAATTCCGCTTTTAATGGGAATTTCCAGCCATTTTCCAACATATCATTCCGCATATCATTCCAAACACGGTGGAGAGGATGGGAACCAGACATCCGTTACTACATGAAGTGGACATAAACACACTCCCTGTGTTTGCTCATGTAGAGCACCTACTACTCATCCATGAAACTTGGTGGGTAGGTCTGACATCGTGAGACATACCAATGGGCCGAGGTACACGCTGGGCTGCACACTGAGGAACCAGGGTTCTTTTGGGTCGAACATTGCTACATAAAGAACATCTGAGACTCTACAATCAACCATTTCACACCAAACCCACCCTGACTGACTCTGTTTACATCTCAACCAACGTGTTCCAAGTCAGGTTGACTCAGTGGGTTCGGTTCTCCAGTTGGAGGAGTAGGGATAAGGATGGCGGCTTAGGGATAAGTGTGGAGGGGTAGAGGTAAAGACGGAGGGGTAGGGGTAAGAACAGGGGGTAGGGGTAAGGACAGAGGGGTAGAGGTAAGAACAGAGAGGCATGGCTAAGCATGGAGGGGTAGAGATAAGGACGGAGAGGCATGGCTAAGGACAGAGGGGTAAAGATAAGGATGGAGGGGTAGGGATAAGGATGGAGAGGTAGGATGGAGGGGTGTGATGGAAGCCTAGGGATAAGGATAGAAGGGTAGGATGGAGGGATAGGGATAAGAATGGAGGGGTAGGATGGAGGAGTAGGGATAAGGATGGAGGAGTAGGGATAAGGATGTAGGGGTAGGATGGAAGGGTAGGGATAAGGATGGAGGGGTAGGATGGAAGGGCAGGGATAAGGATGGAAGGGTAGGATGGAAGGGTAGGGATAAGGATGGAGGGGTAGGGATAAGGATGGAGGAGTAGGATGGAAGGGTAGGGATAAGGATGGAGGGGTAGGATGGAAGGGTAGGGATAAAGGACGGAGGGGTAGGGATAAGGATGGAGGAGTAGGATGGAAGGGTAGGGATAAGGATGGAGGGGTAGGATGGAAGGGTAGGGATAAAGGACGGAGGGGTAGGGATAAGGATGGAAGGCTAGGGATAAGGATGGAAGGATAGGATGGAGGGGTAGGGATAAGGATGGAAGGATAGGATGGAAATTTAGGATGGAAGGGTAGGGATAAGGGATGGAGGGGTAGGGATAAGGATGGAGGGGTAGGGATAAGGGATGGAGGGGTAGAATGGAGGGGTAGGGATAAGGATGGAGGGGTAGAATGTAGGAGTAGAATGGAGGGGTAGGGATAAGGATGGAGGGGTAGGATGGAGGGCTAGGGATAAGGGATGGAGGGGTAGGATGGAGGGGTAGGGATAAGGGATGGAGGGGTAGGATGGAGGGGTAGAGATAAGGGATGGAGGGGTAGGATGGAGGGGTAGAGATAAAGGAGGGAGGGTTAGGATGGAGGGGTAGGAATAAGGATGGAAGGTTAGGATGGAGGGGTAGGATGAAGGAGTAGAGATAAAGGAGGGAGGGGTAGGATGAGGGGTAGAGATAAGGGATGGAGGGGTAGGATGGAGGGGTAGGATGGAGGGGTAGAGATAAAGGAGGGAGGGGTAGGATGGAGAGGTAGGGATAAAGACGGACAGGCAGGGTTAATAATCATGTTGAGGTTCCCGGTCTAAATCAATTCCCTATCCATTAAAAGGCCACATGTTAACCCCGAGTGATCAGCCGACTGGTTCTGCGGCGCTCCGGTTTATGGAATGCCCTGCGTATTCCGCACTCATATAAAATTCATGAATGTGGTGTTAATGCTTTCCGGCGCCGTGTATAAACGGCTACATCAATGACCTGGGTGAGTAAGTGTTCAGCGTTTTCCGTACTCGTTGCTCCTTCCCCGACCAGGAACCTTAATCCGTCCGGCGGTTTGTGGGCTCCTCACACAGCCGGGAAGGTGTAGCTGTGTCTCTTTAAACAGGCTGCCGGTCCTCTAACGGACGGGTGAGGAAGCCGAGGTGTGGAGGTAGTCAGAGTCTTGTACCACCATCTCCAAGCATCCTTCAAGCTCTCATGTTCCGCCGCCTCGTGGTTTCAGTCTCGGCGCCTCGTCATGCCATGGTGAGCGGCATATGTGTGAGTGGGAACGTTTTGGATGCTGCTTTGAGACGTCGGCTGCTCCACACGGGAAGTGGTGATTTTACCCGACTCGGATTTCTTGACGGTGGTGGTGATGGGAACCTTGTTCGTTTCTATCCAGGAAGTGAGTACTGATCCACCACTGGAGATGAGAACACGTAGAAGGGGTTCTCCAGCAGAACACTGGGGGCTACTATTATTTGGTTCCTGCTGGGAACTAACCTTTCCTTATCCTTACCCCTCCATCCTTATCCATGCCTCTCCATCCTTATCCCTAGCCCTCCATCCTTATACATGTCTCTCCATCCTTATCCTTACCCCACCATCCTTATCCATGTCTTTCCATCCTAATCCCTACCCCTCCATCCTTATCCATGCCTCTCCATCCGTATCCCTACCCCTCCATCTTTATCCATGCCTCTCCATCCTTATCCTTACCCCACCATCCTTATCCATGTCTTTCCATCCTAATCCCTACCCCTCCATCCTTATCCATGCCTCTCCATCCGTATCCTTACCCCTCCATCCTCATCCATGCCTCTCCATCCTTATCCTTACCCCTCCATCCTTATCCATGCCTCTCCATCCTTACCCTTACACCACCATCTATATCCATGTCTCTCCATCCAAATCTCTATTCCTCCATTCTTATTCCTACCCCTCCATCCTTAGTCATGGCTCTCCATCCTTACCCTTACCCCTCCATCCTTATCCATGGCTCTCCATTCTTATCCTTACCCCTCCATCCTTATCTCTACCCCTCAATTCTTATACATACTTCTCCATCCTTTACTCTACCTCTCCATCCTTATCCATGCCTCTCCATCCTTATCCTTACCCCTCCATCCTTATCCCTAGCCCTCCATCCTTATCCATACCCCTCCATCCTTATCCTTACCCCACCATCCTTATCCATGTCTCTCCATCCTATTCTTTACTCCTCCATTCCAATCTCTACCCCTCCATTCTTATCCCTAGCCCTCCATCCTTATCCATGCCTCTCCATCTTTATCCATGCCTCTCCAGCTTTATCCATGCCTCTCCATCCTTATCCCTACCCCTCCATCTTTATCCATGCCTCTCCATCCTTATCCTTACCCCACCATCCTTATCCATGTCTTTCCATCCTAATCCCTACCCCTCCATCCTTATCCATGCCTCTCCATCCGTATCCTTAACCCTCCATCCTTATCCCTACCCCTCCATCCTTATCCATGCCTCCCCATCCTTACCCTTACCCCTCCATCCTTATCCATGGCTCTCCATTCTTATCCTTACCCCTCCATCCTTATCTCTACCCCTCAATTCTTATCCATACTTCTCCATCCTTTACTCTACCACTCCATTCTTATCCATGCATCTCCATCCTTATCCCTACTTCTCCATCCTTTACTCTACCCCTCCATTCTTATCCATGCCCCTCCATCCTTCTCTACCCCTCCATTCTTATCCATGCCCCTCCATCCTTCTCTACCCCTCCATTCTTATCCATGCCCCTCCATCCTTCTCTACTCCTCCATTCTTATCCATGCCCCTCCATCCTTCTCTACTCCTGCATTCTTATCCATGCATCTCAATCCTTATCCCTACTTCTCCATCCTTTACTCTACCCCTGCATCTCTATCCCTCCATCCTTACCCCTGCCCCTCCATTCTTATCTATGCCCATCCATTCTTATCAGTGCCCCTCCATCCTTATCCATGCATCTCCATCCCTACTCCTCCCATCCTTAGTCATGCTTCTCCATCTTCAATTGCTTCAAAGCTCCAGATTACGCCTCACACACACACACACACACACACACACTATGAACACAAACACACACTGATGAGCACACATTAGGGGGCAGTGGGGACAGCGCCCAGGGAGCAGCTGGGGTTTAGGTGCGCGGCTCAAGGGCACTTTAGTCGCCCTCCGGTCACAAGGCTGCCTCCCTAACCTCCAGCCCACGACTGTCCCCATGAGTGACAGGAGGCAGAAAGTCGCCTCTGGTATGAACACACGGTAAGACCGGTCGTGAAAGGCTGGACCTCACTGGAGCAGGCCACTTAGCCTAGTGACCTGCGGTGCTGGTTAGACCTCCTAGTTAGCGAAGTCACCAAAGACTGCAGTGGTGTCGTACCAGACTGTCATGGAGTGACTCAGAATGGCAGCGGGTCATCTTCAGTGACGAGTCCCGCTTTAGTCTTGGTGGAGACGCCCAACTGACCCGTGTGTGGAGGCGCCGTGGTCAGCACCAAGATGAACGGTTGGTTGTCACACGTCCAGAAGACCTGGTGTCCCTCCACCTCCACCCCTACCGCACCACCTGCAGGAGCTGTGTGAGGATGTTCAAGCTGCATGGGATGGATTATCACAGGGCACCATTAGGAACCTCTACAGCTCCATACCGAGACGTCTGGCGTGTTGGGTTAGCAAACACGGCGGCCCGACACCATACCGAGAGACAGACTTCTGTATGTGTAGCTCAATAAATATTGATGAATCTAAATTTACCATCATAACATGAACGGCTGCACAGAAGCAGTGAACAGTAGCACTAGGATGGCGGAGCGTATAGATCACCAGTGAGTGTTTGTGCTGGTATGCCAGGTGTTTGTTCGTATCCAGATAGCGAGTACGGATCAACTACTGGAGATAAGAAGACGTAGGTCCTCCAGCAGACCACTGGGTGTCACCATTGTTGCGTTCTCTGACCTCAACAACAGACACGCCCACGTATGTCCAGACGTTCATGCTGATGAACCTGCTATTCTTTGGTTTCAGCCGGAAAAGAGATATTCAGGTTCAGAACCTGCTGGTTTTTGGTGGGAATTTGGTGGGAATGTGTGCAAATGGGAAAGGAGCCCGATCCACATTGATGGAAAAGGGTCACTACTAGGGAATACGACGGGATCCTTCACGACTAACCCCTCCAGCTGACTTGTTTACGTCACAAGCGCTCTCCTGTCACAGACACTTCAGGAGTCCATCACGCCTACACTAGCACCGCAGACCTATCCAACACAGCCCCCAAATTCAGACGGGTCCCACAGCTCCCTGCGGTTCAGATCCTGGACAAGATCCGAGACGATCCCCAGCGCTGAAAAACCAACACGGCCTGTTTGAACGAGCGACAGCGGCTGCAGAGCAGCCCAGCTGGTGACGTCATGCCGGTTAATCCACCTGACTCTAAAGCATACAGGTAGGCCTGAGCAGCTCCAGCATCTTACAGCTGATCTCACCGCCTTAGTAAATCTGGTTTAGCGCCTATCGGTCGACCTCTGGCGCTCTCCGGGCGAGTGAGGACACCCTAGGCTGTCAAGTGCTGGAGAGACGAACCAATTCGTGCCCACTTCCGTGCGGCGATCCCGCTGACCCGGAGCTCGAGCCCCTGGCGGACCGGATCCTATCCCGAGCGCGGGCTGCTGCCAGCTGTACGTCTTGCCTGCAATACGCCCACACTATGCAGAAACAAATAAATAAGGGAAACACACCATACGTGCCGTGAGGGGTGCCTGTATGAGCAGCCCTGCACAATGTAAACAAGCCAGGATGCAAGAGTGGAGGCCTTTCACTGCTCCACACATGAACACAGCAGGGTTATAGACATACATCACCAGCAGCGTGCTGACACCAGCACACCGAGGGACCGAATAAGGCAGGGACACGGAGCTGGAAGACCATTCAGACATCATACCAGCCACTTCCAATCAAGATGTAGCCGTGAATTAGCCTGTACTGCGGTTCACCCTTGCTGTACTATGAGCTGACAAGCTAGCTAAAGCTTCTCAAGCTGCTTTCCAGCCAGGTTCTCCACATTAAACCACCTCTTTGGGGCTCAAACCCAACTTATTTACATCCCCGAGACTTCAACACCTCTAACACACTTACTTAGTCGGGTATCCTCATCTTCAGAAGCCCCAGAAACGGCTGAAATACAGAAGCTAACGGTGGCTAGCTCATTTTTGCTAGCCACTAGCCCAGACTCCTTTACCATGTTGCGGCATCTCTGCTGTCTTTTTCCGGCCGTAATTTGGCGTGTCTACCCGCTGTTTCACAAAAGACAGCTTCGTTAGCGCTAAACGGAAACATATTGACGGACAAACGTCGACTTTTCTTGGCGGTCGAGCCAGAAAAGCCAGCAGAGAGACAGCTAGCCGCACTGAGCTAAGCTAGCGGGCGAGCTACATAACACACAAGATACACAGCGACGTGTATTCCTGTCTTTGCCGGGACTTCTGTGCGGCGGGTTAGCGACATTGTGAGGTTCCGAGTTTAATAGCAAACGGACAGCGTTTTCTTTTCTCATAGCTCGGTTAACGTTCTCAATACTAGGTGTGTCTTGATGTTGTTGACTCGAACTGAAAATATAATCACACGTTTTCGCGTTAGTGGCCCATGAAAACGTCCTCTCTCTCTCTCTCCCCTCGCAACGTTTTTTCAGGCGGCATGTCCCCACAAAGTGATGAATACCCACAGCGCACTTACACGCACGTCCATACGAAGGCCCTGAGCTCAGGACTCAGAAGGCTGAAGTTCGGCTTCCTTTTCGCCGAATTCTCCCGTTCCACCTTAAATGGGGCAGGAGTTACATTCTGGCGCCTGAGGCAGCAGAATGTAACTGCTGCACCTTTTAAGGTGGAACGGAAGATTTCAAACAAGAAGCAGGAGCAGACGCCCAGCTCCGTCACCCAACCACCGCGGCCGGCCTCGCTTACCTTCGCCTTGGTGACGACGTGCGTGGCCAGCTTGACCACGGCGAAGTTCCCCTTGCCGATGGTCCGCTCGATCTCGTAGTAGCCCACTCGGGCCGGGGGCGGCCTGCCGGCCGACGGGTGGCCCGGTCCTGCCATGCAGGGAGCCTGCGCTACGCGAGTCTGGTGCTCGACGCCGGACGCGGTCTGCGCTCGGTGCTGGGCGCCCATGCCCGCGGTGGCCGGCCGGGCAGAGTGCGGGATCCCGGCCGCGGCGGAGCCAGCAGCGCCTCCGCTTGACACGGCCGCCATCTTCTCGCCTCTCTGCGGGGGGAACAACAAGCAGCGCTTTGCGCAGCGTCGCGGCCACGCCCACAGTCGCTGCGTCATTGCGCGTAGACACACCTTCCTCCTCCCTCAACATCAGGCGCCCCGCCCACCTCCCCGCATAGCGATGGGAAAGAATCGTTTGCTGGAACCGAGTCTTTTGAACAACTCTGAGCAAGTCTTCTGGCTTCTTAAGGTTCAGGAGTCGTTTTTATGTTTATGTGCTGTAATTTATATTTCAGAATTTAACCAAAACACAACTAGTTGTGCTAAATAGCTGACTAATTTAGAATTTTTAAAACAATTTAACGTCCTAAATGTATAGTTTCCATTCTTTTTTTTTGACTCATATATTATATTATATTATATTATATTATATTATATTATATTATATTATATTATATTATATTATATTATATTATATTATATTAATTATATTTTATATTATTATATAATATTTAATTATTTGTAATATCATTAGTTGTTGCCGACCATTATTATTATCTAAGTCTAACTCTTCATTCACAAACTCGTTGTTCCTCTTCTTCTTATCATAACAATATTAATAATAACAATAATAATAATATTAACAATAATAATAAAGATTTTTTTGTTGTTGTGGTTGTTGTAGCTCAGCGGATAACACCACTGCCTGTGTTGTTGTTGTTGTTCTTGCTATTACTGTTTTATGAGGATGATGATTATTGTTATTATTGTTGCATGTTATGGCAGTTTGTGAATTTGTAGAACATTCATCCCTTCGTTGTATGTAAACGGCTTATCCTCCTGGGTTGTTGAGGGTGCTGGAGCCTATCCCAGTGGTCTTTGAGCGGAAGGCAGGAAACACACTGGACACTGCACACTGGCAGATACTCAGACATACACATTCAGTCACAGTCACACCTGGCAGTTTAACATCTACACCAGCAAAGTGTATACCGAATATATTAGTATACCTATCTAGATCATAATAATAATTATTATTATTATTATTGTTATTATTATTATTATTATTATTATTATTATTATTATTATTATTATTATCATCATCATCATCATCATCATCATCATCATCATCACTATAAGTGTTATTATTATTATTATTATTATTGTTATTATTATTATTATTATAGTGAGCTTCCTCTGCGAGTTGTCTGACTGTTGAAGGGTTGAACGCGGTCGGTTCATGAAAATCGATTCATTGAACACGTTCGGTTCCCATGAGTCGGCTCGCGGGAACTGAACCGAACAGCGCCCTCTCCGGGGTGTTGCCGTGGCAACCGCGAGCGTAACGATGACCTCATCCGCCGCCTCGAAGCGCGTACGCCGGTCGCCATGGCAACCGCGGAGCGGGCTTGTGAGTAGGTGGCGCATGAATTTCAGACTCTGCGGTGAAAAAGCGGCTTCACTTCTGCGGCGGTCCCGTTACAGCACCCAGCAGCACCCAGCAGCGTTACATCCACTAGGGTCAATAAACGATCCCAGAGAGGGGGGGCTCACCGGGCGAGTGGGGAGGGGGTGCCGGTCCCTGTGTGTGAGGTGGAGGGGGTCTCCGTTGTTTTTGGGGGGGGTGCGTGCTAGACACACTTTGTTGGCTCCGAAAACGCCGAGAATAAAGAACTATTACCATGACAACTAGAAAGTCCTTGCATCCAGCACACACACGCACGCACACACACACACACACACACACACACACACACATACACACACACATACACACACGTATATATGCAACAGCTTGTATTCCTGCCCTTTTGGGGTCTTCCCATGATGTGCTGCGTGACTGTACTCAAGCCAGCCCCAGCCTAAACCTCAGCAGCCAGCCAGGGGTTCTGACCCCTTCTGCCTGTCTCCTCAGAAACTCTGAAGTTTGCTGGGGTTTCTTATTCCTCCATCGTTACGACATTATCTTCACCATTCAGAGGACATCCAGTCCCCACAAAGAGCCTAATACAGACACTCACACATATTCTCCATGCCTTTGAATGTCATGTCATGACCACACTGTACGTCATCGCTGTTGCGTCGATCCGGTCGACGCATGATGAAAACTAAATCAGCAGGACCTGAAACTCCGCACACCGAGGTGCAGATCACCCAGAGACACCGCTGTGGTCTAGATGCTGCTCCATATAGACTCAGCACCGGTTCTAACTGGTGACCATTTGCTGAGGTTCCTTCCTGTTGGGCTGGAAGGAAACTCCAGGACATTAGCTGAGGTCATGGTTATAAGGAATGACAGTGGTCCTGGTCTCTGAGATCTTCAGACCAACTCTAATGGAGCCCACCTGATCAATGTACCAGCCTTCAAAGGTCCCTCATGAGAGGGGTTTTGGGATGGAGGTGAAAACTGGTCATCAGTGGTTCTCTTAGGAGCTTCTGAACGGTGGTACTGACCAGTGGTTCTCATTTGTTCATGGTTCTCTATGATCGTGGTGATTGGTGGTGGGGTAGGATGGTCATGGTTGGTGGTTCCTTATGGTGGTAGTGATGATAGTCAGTGGTCTGGTAGTGATGATAGTTGCTGGTTCCGTATGGTGGTAAGGATTGGTGGTCTGGCAGTGACAGTAACTGACAGTTCTGTATGGTAGTAAGGCTTGGTGGTCTTATAGTGATGGTAGATGGTGGTTCTGTATGGTAGTAGGGTTTGGTGGTCTTATAGTGATGGTAGATGGTGGTTCTGTATGATGGTAAGGTCTGGTGGTCTTACACTGATGGTACTTGGTGGTTTTGTTTGGTGGTGAGGATTGGTGTTCCAGCAGTGATAGTAACTGGTGGTTCTGTATGGTAGTAGGGTTTGGTGGTCTTATAGTGATGGTAGATGGTGGTTCTGTATGGTAGTAGGGTTTGGTGGTCTTATAGTGATGGTAGATGGTGGTTCTGTATGGTAGTAGGGTCTGGTGGTCTTATAGTGATGGTAGATGTGGTTCTGTATGGTAGTAGGGTTTGGTGGTCTTATAGTGATGGTAGATGGTGGTTCTGTATGGTAGTAGGGTTTGGTGGTCTTATAGTGATGGTAGATGGTGGTTCTGTATGGTAGTAGGGTTTGGTGGTCTTATAGTGATGGTAGATGGTGGTTCTGTATGATGGTAAGGTCTGGTGGTCTTACAGTGATGGCGGTTGGTGGTTTTGTATGGTGGTAAGGATTGGTGTTCCAGCAGTGATAGTAACTGGTGGTTCTGTATGGTAGTAGGGTTTGGTGGTCTTATAGTGATGGTAGATGGTGGTTCTGTATGGTAGTAGGGTTTGGTGGTCTTATAGTGATGGTAGATGGTGGTTCTGTATGGTAGTAGGGTTTGGTGGTCTTATAGTGATGGTAGATGGTGGTTCTGTGTGGTGATAGGGATCGGTGGTCTAATAATGATGACAGCTGGTGGTTCTGTATTGTAGTAAGAGTTGGTGGTCTGGTAGTACTGGGAGTTGCTGGTTCTGTATAGTGATGAAGACTGGCGGTCTGCCAGTGATAGCAGTTGGTGGTTCTGTATGATGGTAAGGTCTGGTGGTCTTACAGTGATGGCGGTTGTGGTTTTGTTTGGTGGTGAGGATTGGTGGTCTGCCGGCGACACCAATTGGTGGTTCTGTATGGTAGTAGGGTTTGGTGGTCTTATAGTGATGGTAGATGGTGGTTCTGTATGATGGTACGGTCTGGTGGTCTTACAGTGATGGCGGTTGGTGGTTTTGTTTGGTGGTGAGGATTGGTGGTCTGGCGGCGACACCAATTGGTGGTTCTGTGTGGTAGTAGGGTTTGGTGGTCTTATAGTGATGGTAGATGGTGGTTCTGTATGATGGTAAGGTCTGGTGGTCTTACAGTGATGGCGGTTGGTGGTTTTGTTTGGTGGTGAGGATTGGTGGTCTGGCGGCGACACCAATTGGTGGTTCTGTATGGTAGTAGGGTTTGGTGGTCTTATAGTGATGGTAGATGGTGGTTCTGTATGAGGGTACGGTCTGGTGGTTTTACAGTGATGGCGGTTGGTGGTTTTGTTTGGTGGTGAGGATTGGTGTTCCAGCAGTGATAGTAACTGGTGGTTCTGTACGGTAGTAAGGGTTCCGTGTAAGGGCTGGTTGTCTGGTAACAATGGTAGCTGGTGGTTCTGTATCAGGGTAGTGGTTGATGGTTGTGAATAGTGGTAGTGATTGGTGTGGTATATAAGTTGGTGGTTCTACACACCATCCTGGTATTAAAGCCAGCCTGTAAGAACGTGTCAGTTTGAGTCTGGTTTTATTAATCATGTTGTTGGAAATGATATTGAGCATTAGGAAAACTGGATAGATCAAAGACTAGGGGGAACATTCCAATAAAGCATTCCAGCAACCAAAATGGAACACTGGGGGACAATTTCGGAGAACATAACTTCGCGAGGCATTCATGTGTGGCTACTGGACACCAAAAATATGCTCAATAATTATATATATTTATATACAATACAAATTATTATCCAATCACCCTTAATTTAAGGTCACAGTATTATTAATACAATAATATTAATAAAATATTAAATAAATAAATAAATGTATTTAAACGGCACGTATGACAAAATGAGGACCACATGAATTGGTAAATAAATAAAACAACACTACTTATAGCCTGAGTGGGCGGGGCTTGTCTGCTGTAAAGTTTTTATGACATCACAAAAACAGTAACTGACATGGTGTTTGCTTGTTTTGGTCCCTTTAACCTCACCGTCCACGTGAGGTTAAAGGGACGGTAGCCTAATTAGCATGTTAGTTATTGAATAATAACAGTAACTGACCAAAAAACCATCAAACACCCCCACAAACACCACATCGTGGCGTTTCCGTCCCCACAAAGCCCTAAAAACACGCACGCACGCACGCAGACGCACGCTGACGTGAGGCCAAAGTGGGCGGAGCCTGCTACGCCAGCACACGCGGAAGTGCTCGTGCGTCGACGCGGTTCTACTCTCGGTGCGGAGCTGCGATTAGTGGTGTTATTATTATTAGGCTGAATCGCTCTGGAAGTCATCGACACCGGCAGAGCCGGACTCGGAGCCGCCCGACAGCGCGCGCGCAAAGAGACGGAGCGCGGAGAGGAAGAGAGGAGCAGAGGAGCAGGCGGGGTCCGCGCGCGCCTCCGTGCAGGAAAGCTAGCAGACACAGCCTTGTTGTTGCTCTGAGCGCGAGGCGGGTACAGAGGAGCTGCAGAACCTCTCAGGTACTGAAAGTCCAGTCCTGGGCTGGGTGCTCTGGTCCGGCAGCCCTCAGGAAGCTGCTGCTGGCCTACCAACTGGGATGTAGTGCACGTACTATCAGCCTGCGTCCAGTCGGCTGCATGGTGCCCGGCGTTATGTGCATGTCCACATGATGCCCACTGTGCCAGATTAGCTGGATCCTGGCCTGTTTATGGGCTTTTCTGGTATATAATCTTATTTTTGTTATTAATGCTGGCCTGTTATATGGGCTTTCTGTATGCTGGCCTGTAGATTATAGTCTTTTGCTGGTATATAATCTTAGTTTATAGATTATTGTTCTGTATCCTGGCCTGTTTATGGGCTTTGCTGGTATATAATCTTAGTTTATAGATTATTGTTCTATATGCTGGCCTGTTTATGGGCTTTGCTGGTATATAATCTTAGTTTATAGATTATTGTTCTGTATGCTGGCCTGTTTATAGTCTTTTGCTGGTATATAATTTTAGTTTATAGATTATTGTTCTGTATCCTGGCCTGTTTATGGGCTTTTTCTGGTATATAATCTTAGTTTATAGATTATTGTTCTGTATGCTGGCCTGTTTATGGGCTTTGCTGGTATATAATCTTAGTTTATAGATTATTGTTCTGTATGCTGGCCTGTTTATGGGCTTTGCTGGTATATAATCTTAGTTTATAGATTATTGTTCTGTATGCTGGCCTGTTTATGGGTTTTGCTGGTATATAATTTTAGTTTATAGATTATTGTTCTGTATGCTGGCCTGTTTATGGGCTTTGCTGGTATATAATCTCAGTTTATAGATTATTGTTCTGTATCCTGGCCTGTTTATAGGCTTTGCTGGTATATAATTTTAGTTTATAGATTATTGTTCTGTATGCTGGCCTGTTTATGGGCTTTGCTGGTATACAATCTTAGTTTATAGATTATTGTTCTGTATCTTGGCCTGTTTTATAGTTTTGCTGGTATATAATCTTGTTTTATGGATTATTGTTCTGTATCTTGGCCTGTTTTATAGTTTTGCTGGTTTATAAGATTGTCTGATTGTCTATAGATTGTTTTAGTCTATAGATAGTTGGCACACTGCCAGAATTGCTGTAATTTTTTTTGGTTTTGCTGGTATATAATCTTTGTTTATATAACATTTGATCATGCACACTTTACTGTGTCCTAACCTGGTTTTGCTGGTATATACTCTTAGTTTATGAATTATTTTGTAAGGCACATTGTACCAGTTTTACTGTATCCTAGCCTGTTTTATGGTTTTCCTCTATATAATCTTAGTTTATAGATTTTGTCATGCCCATTGTGCCACCTTTACTGTATCCTAGCCTGTTTTATGGTTTTCCACTATATAATCTTAGTTTATAGATTATTCTGTCATGCCCACTGTGCCACCTTACTGTATCCTAGCCTGTTTATGGGCTTTGCTGGTATATAATCTTAGTTTATAGATTATTCTGTCATGCCCACTGTGCCACCTTTACTGTATCCTAGCCTGTTTTATGGTTTTCCACTATATAATCTTAGTTTATAGATTATTTTATCGTGCCCACTGTGCCAGATGTACTGTATCCTAGGCTGGTTGCCTGGTTTGCCGTACGGGTGATGACTTGGGCGTTGCACTCACATGTGCTCTCG
>JAMWET010001860.1:130000-238610 GCA_024036415.1 Prochilodus magdalenae
GCTGCAGATACTGGAGGAGACTCCAGACGAGAAACAGACCACTTTAGCTTGAGACAGAGAAGGGGGATGGAGAGAGAGGGGAGAGAGAGAGAAAGGGGGAAAGAGGAGAGAGAGAGAGAGAGATGGAGAGAGAGATGAATAGGCCACCATACATAAGGCTGCCTCAGAGGCGTTCGGCTTATCTGCTGTCTGCTGCATCTGAAGTCTTATCAGTTACACTGGGGATCACTGTGAGGTGTGGTCCTCTGCTCGGGACACAGATGCCTCAGAACTAACTCTGATTGGACTAGGAGGCAATGGATAGTCCTAGATAGAATGGGGGGCTTTGGTGTGAGATGGTTCAGATGTTCTTCACTGTGGTGGTGATAGGGAACCAGGGTTCTTCATGTCTACAGCACACGTTCATGGTGTCTCGTTCATGGTAACTGATGCCACAGTACAGATGCAGCAGATGGAGGTTAGGCTGAAAATCTCTGGAGTGTCCCTTAAACCAAAGATGGTGGAAGACCAAACCCCGCAGCCCCAAAGGACGACCGATGCTCTGATAGACTGTAGGACTGTATGGAGAAGCACAATCAAGTAGCCCGGCTGTGTACCAATTTGGCTCCCTTCATAGTGCACTACATTTCCAGTGAAGCCCCCTCTAGTGCTCATAGACTTTATAGTGGAGCTGCCTGAAATTCAGCTTGTAGCTCCGTCACATTCCTGCACTGCACCTTCTCCTCCTTCATCTGAGGGAGATATCTTAGCCCACAGCCCCTCTAGTGGTCAAAAAGAGGAACTGCACCAGAGTCAGCACTGAGCCTCCTGTGTTTTTGTCTCTCTCCCTCTCTCTCTCTAAGTCTTACACTAAATCCTTCACAGTGCTGACGGCGCCAAAGATGATGTGGGAAAAGCTGTTAAAGGTGGAGACGACCTATACACGTACAGTTTCCCCTTCTTACCCCGAGCGTGGTGGAGGAGCCGAGACGTTTAAGGCCATTTCTGATTGCACTGGAGCTGCAGACGCATAGAACGAAGGGATAAACAGGAATGTCAGGCCCTAAAAATAGTCACTAGTACACAGTCGCTCATGGTAACGGCCATAAACGCTACACACACAGTCACCATTATAACGGCACACATACAGATACTGGCAACCACCTGGAATACTATAGCAACGGCCAGGCAACACCTTAGCAACCACCCGGAATAATTAGGAAGACCTTAGCAATTACATGGCATGACATAGCAATGGCCTTATAACATCTTAACAACCATTGGGATACCATAGCAACACCTTAAGAACCACCTGGGAAATCCGTAGCAACACCTTAGAACCACCTGGGAAATCCATAGTAACATCTTAACGACCAGTGGAATACCATAGCAATACCTTAACAACCACTGGGATACCATAGAAACACCTTAACAACCACTGGGATACCATAGAAACACCTTAACAACCACTGGGATACCATAGAAACACCTTAACAACCGCTGGGATACCATACCAACACCTTAAGATACACCTGGGAAATCCATAGTAACACCTTAACAGCCACTGGGATACCATAGCAATATCTTAATAACCGCTAGTATACCATAAGAAATAAGAAACACCTATAGTAACCACCTAGGCTTCCATAGCAGCATCTTAGCAACCACATGGGATAGCACAGCAGCATCCAGGCAACACCCTAGCACCCGCTCAGGGTTGGTTTCATGGCAACGGCCTGGCAGCATCTTAGCAACCATCTGGAATGCCATAGCAACAGCTTAGCAATCATCTGTGATTGCATAGCAATTGCCTAGCAACACTTTAGCAACCACCTGGAATACAAATAGGAACATCTTAGGAAGCAGCTTGGATACCATAGCAACAGCCATGCAAAACATTAGTAGCCACTTAGGGTCCTTAAGCACAATGGCCTACCAACACTTTTGTAACCGCCTTGAATACCATAGCAACCACAGGGTTCCATAGCAATACCAGTGCAACTGCCTAGTGTAGCCTCGCAGCTCCAGTGCAGACCTAAAGCAGAGACCCTCAGACCCTGAACAGGTCCTGGCCGGTTCACTGCAGCCGGTGTAAGTGGGGGAACGGTACGTTCCATTTCCCACCAAACTATTCCTTTAACCTTCTGACCTTCACAACATCTGGAGCTGCAGCTGCTGAATACGCTTACCCTGGGCTCCTGTTCCAGAGCTGTTCACTGCCGACTGCGGAGTTACGCTTGCACTCGCTGTATACACTTCCAGGACTGTGGCATTCCTCATCCACCCCAGCTGTGAAGAACTCGGATCCGGTGTAGCGGAACACAGGCTTACCTAGCGATGTTGCCGGGGCTTCTCATGAGCCGCACACATACAGAGCACGCTGCGCCGCACTACCGGACCCTGTTCAGCTTTACACGTGTGTGCTACTGCATTATGGCTGATGTGTCTTTGTGTCTCTGACATGCTGAAACGTATCGAGTGCTTTGAAATCCGTAATCCTGGAAGAGAGAGAATATGGAAGTCTGCCAGCTCAGCGCTCGCAGGAATCACGAGTACAGTGCCAACTGTGTTCCTCAGCCTGAAGCCGCAGCAGAGCGGCGCTGCCTGACCATAAAACACTAGCTGTGTGGGTTTAAACGAGTAGATGGTGCACGGAAGCTGAAACAGTTACTTTCACTCCTGCTTCTCCTTCCTTCTCATTCCGTGTGGGAAGTTGTATCACATGGTCAGGGATGTCACTCCAGGAGGGTCAGGTCACTGGGATCAAGCAAAGAGAACTGACGAGGAGAAGCTGGAATTGGGTCCAGAAGTGGCCAGAGCAGGAACACCTGAACCATCAACTTCACGGAAGTCCGGGAGAAAATGTCCTGGATGACCCTGATCAGTGGTCACACTCAGTGATGGAACAACTGGACAGTGAACTCAACCGGACTCTGGAGTGATGGAGTATGATCATGTGGTCCAGGCTGACCTGATGCCAGAGTGATGGGAAGTGCATGCCTCATCGTGCACAGTGCCCTCTGTACAAGCCTCTGGAGGCAGTGTTATGATCTGGGAGGGGCTTCGGGTGGTTAGGTCGAGGCTCTGAAGTCAGCTGACCACATTATCCCATCAATGGATTCCTTGTTCCCTGGCTTAGCACGGCAGTGTCGAGATTTGTCAGGCTCAGATTGTGATAGAGCAGTTTAGGGAGCATGAGGAATCACAGAGTCCTGATTTCGACCCCACTGGAATTCTTTGGGATGTGGTGGAGAAGTCTATGGAGTGTCAATAAAAGACCTGTGCCAAAATAAACGTTGGGAAGATGCATAAGGCTGCCGTAGTGCAGCTGGAATGAGAGCCGAGGAGGGTCCAGTTGGACATCACAGTGTGTTCTTTGGCCAGGCAGTGCAGAGGCCATATAGAATAATGGAAGTCAATGGGCAACAGCTACACAACGGGTCTTCTTTCAGTTCCTGAGAACAGAGAAACGTGGGATTGCCGATTATAGTAACCGACCAGTTCAACAGGTTGCAAAATGTTCCTTTAAACCAGTCTCATATAGCAGCTGCCCATAGACTTCTATTATAATGTTTGAATCAACATGTTTTCAATTGTTTTCTGTGCACAGAGAGACATCGTAGAGTTATCGTCTGTGGTGATCAACTACACACTACAGATACAACAGATAGAGGCTAGGTTGAACAAATGTTAGAGCACCCCTTTAAAGCTCCTTTACAATAGAAACCAATGGGCACCCATTCAGTTCTATTGTAAGTGAGTTTTGGGTCACAGGGTTTTACATTTATTTTAAACGGATTATGAAGCTCGTTAAAGTTCCCTGTGGAAATGGATCCGATACTACAGATGCAACAGTTAGAGGCTAGGTTGGGAAATGTTGGATCCCCTTTAAAAGTCTGGTATAATAGAAGCCAATGGGCGCCCATTCAGTTCTATTGTAGGCGAATGTCTTATTTTTTAAGTACTGAGGAACTTGTCAAATTATTTTGTGTGACACAAAGGTTAGGTTGAACAATACCGGAATGCCCCTTTGAAACCTGTTTGTAATTGAAGTCAATAGGCACCCATTGATGTTCTATTGTAACCAAATTTTCAGTCAGTTTTTAATGCTTTAATAAGTAATAAGAAACTTGTTACACATATTTTCTGTGGTAAATGGTCCTTTACTATTGGCACAGCACACAGAGATTAAGTTGAACACTATTAGAGCACCCCTTTAAAACTGTCATAATAGAAGCCAATGGGCACCCATTCAGTTCTATTGTAGCACAGAGGTGTCTAAGTAGGGAGACACTTGTTAAACTTCCTATCTGTGACAAATGGTTCAATGCTATAGATGCAACATACCCCTTTAAAACCTGTTTATAACTGAAGTCAGTAGGCACCCATTGGGTTCTATTGTATGTGAATATTATGTCACTGGGTTTTTGCTTATTTTAGATGTATTGAGAAACTTGTTAAACTTATTCTCTGTGGCAAATGACCCTATGCTTCAGATGTGACGGATAGAGGCTAGGCTGGAAAAATGTTAGAGTACCCCTTTAAAACTCCCTTATAATAGAAACCAATGGGCACCCATTCAGTTTTATTGCAGGTGAATTTCGAGTCAGCAGTTTTTGCATTTTATAAGTACTGAGGAATTTATTCCCTGTAGTAAATGATTCTATAGTACAGATTCAACAGATAGGAGACTATGTGGAACAGTGTTGAAATACCCCTTTAAAATGGTATAGTAGAAAGCACTGTGAAGCGACTGCCCATTGGCTTCTATGGTAGGTGAGTTTTGAGTCAAAGGGTTTAGAAATACATGGAAACTTAAAATTATTATCTGTGGTAAATGGTCCTGTGCTATAGGTGCACCAGATGGAGACTAGGTCGAACGATGTGGGAGTACCCCTTCAAAACTCTGGTATACTGGAAGTCAATGGGAAGTAACTGTCCATTAGTTCCTGTTATAAGCAGCTTTTTTGCTGAGTTTTAGTTTCATGGAAACTCACTAGGCTTATTGTCTGAGGTGGATGATTCTGTGCTGCTGTAGATGCAACAGAGACCAATTAGGGTGACATAGTGAGGGGTACTCCTTTAACCCTCTATTATAATGGAAGTCTATGGACACCTGCCACCCATTGACTCCTGTTATACATACGCATTAAAGGGCTACTTCAGCCGAATCCTAAGCTGACGCTGGAGTAAGCCGCAGTAGCCTTAATCAGTCATCCAGTACATAATTAAGCAAGGTAAGAAGTAGCTGTTGTCTGTGAACTCTATCCTGACATACATTACCGCCCAGCTGGAATATGCTGACGCTACGCTTTTCTCTTTTCTGTGTTCTCGTGTCTTAACGGAAGTATGCGTATCACTAAATCCTGTTACCCAGTGACAGACATGCTTGCACGGCGAGTGCGGCTGTGAAGCGCTGCTGGCTGTGCTGGGGTTGGGTGTTGTAAAGGTTTTATTGTGGTCTGTTTGGCTTAACGTGCCTGTAATAATATTGTCTGTGTGCGTGTCTGTGTGGACGCTGGCTGAATGTTTGCTTGTAGAGCCTGGTCAGCTGTCGACCAGGATGTTTAGCCATGATATACTTGGAAGCTTTTTAAATAAAGGACCGTGAAGTTCATCTGTGTACAGTCTGATTCCTCTGTTTGTGTCACTTTAAAGGGCCCATATCCTGTTTCAGTATTTAACTCCACATGGAATGCTTATATCTTCGTGTACCACTTGTAATTCATTAGTGATGCTGCTGTTACCCAATTTTAATTCTTCTTCTTATTCCATTTCTAGATAAGAGTTATTTTTCCCCCAAATAGGAATAAAGGATGGGCAAAAGTTTGTGGAGACAAATGAAATCACAATAATTTACACATACAGTAGAAACACCCTATTAACTTATAATAGCATAGCAATGACCTCACAACCACCTGGTATAAGGTATCACTAGCTCTATTACTACCAGGGAAAGAATCACCAGCCCAACAACCACCTAAGCTACCATAGCAAAAGGCCTAACAAACACCTGGGATAGCATATCACTGACCTAACAACTATCTGGGATATTATATCACTGGCCTAACAAATAACTGGGATAGCATATCACTGGCCTAACAAATAACTGGGATAGAATATCGCTAGCCTAACAACCACCTGGGATATCATAGTAAAGGCCTAACAAGGACTTAAGCTAGCATAGTAACAGCCTAACAACTACCTGGGGTAGCATATCACTGACCTAACAGCTACCTGGGGTAGAATATCACTGGCCTAACAACTACCTGGGGTAGCATATCACTGACCTAACAACTACCTGGGGTAGCATATCACTGGCATAACAACTACCTGGGGTAGCATATCACTGACCTAACAACAACATGGAATATCATATCACTGGCCTAACTACTACCTGGAATATCATATCACTGGCATAACAACTACCTGGGGTAGCATATCACTGACCTAACAACTACATGGGATAGCATATCACTGACCTAACAACTACCTGGGGTAGCATATCACTGGCCTAACAACTACCTGGGATAGCATATCACTGACCTAACAACTACCTGGGATAGAATATCATATTGTTGAGTCTGTTTACTGTGTGAAGCTAACAGTGTTGGGTTTGTTTACGCTGTGAGGTTAACAATGTTAGGTTTGTTTACTGTGGAAAGGTTTATTTACTTTGTGAGGTTAACAGTGTTGGGTTTATTTACTGTGTATGGTTCACAGCGTTGGGTTCCCTCACTGTTTTGCCTTTGTCTACTGTTTAAGGTTGATAGTGTTGATAGTGTTGGGTTACTGTTTAAGGTTGATAGTGTGTGGTTGACAGTATTGCGTTAATTTACTATTTTGACTTTGAGTATTGTGTGAGGTTAACAGTGTTGGGTTTATTTACTGTGTATAATTCACAGTGTTGGGTTCCCTCACTGTTTTGCCTTTGTTTACTGTGTGTGGTTGACAGTATTGCGTTAATTTACTGTTTTGGCTTTGTTTATTGTGTGAGGTTAAAAGTGTTGGGTTTATTTACTGTGTATGATTCACAGTGTTGGGTTCCCTCACTGTTTTGCCTTTGTTTACTGTGTGTGGTTGACAGTATTGCGTTAATTTACTGTTTTGGCTTTGTTTATTGTGTGAGGTTAAAAGTGTTGGGTATATTTACTGTGTATGGTGTATAGGTTCCCTCACTGTTTTAGGTTGACAGGGTTGGGTTTGCTTACTGTATGAGGTCACCAGTGTTGGGTTTCTTCGCTGCTATGGCTTTGTTTACTGTGTGGGGGCGCTCGTGAGCCCCTGTGAAGTCTCCCTCTGTTGTCACTGAGCTGAAGGCTAACTCACTCCCTTACTCAGCGCTGCACCTGAACTCAGGAGACCGGGGGAGTTCGTGAGCGGAGCGGCAGGGACAGAGCGGAGCTGCCCGTTTCTGAGGGCTTTTCTCTCACGCTGATCGGCCGCCGGAGCTTTAGAGACTCGGTCAGGTCTCGGCTGCACGGGAATCTGGGTTATGCTAAAGCTGCTAGCCACACGGTGAGCTCAGACAGTGGGCTCTGAGGAGGGAGCAGGACAGGCTGGTAAACAACGGAGCAGCGACTTCTGAATTCGGGGAAAGCTTCGTTTCAGGACTCCGGACAAGACTTCACAGACAACAGCCCTGCTTTTAACCGACTGTCATCACATTTGGAGGTGTTAATTTGGGTGTTGGGCCGGTTTGTTTGGTACATGTAGCTTCTGCTGCTGCTGCTGCTAGCTTCCCATGTACTGAGACGTGCAGCCTATAGCGTGCTAACGCTAGCTGAGGGAACGTACACAGCAGGGTCTACGTGGTGTTCAGGAGTGTGTGGGAGTTGGTTGTTTATTTGTCTAAAAATGGACCTGAAAGGGCTATAAAAGTCTCCGTTCTGTCTTTACCGGTCTTATTTCTTCTCCAGTCGCGTTTTATCCCCGGGAGTAGTGAGCAGATGTCCGGAGCTGTTGTGGTAAACAGCCCCAGCTCTCTGTTAGCCTGTGCCTCTCCGGGTCTCCTGATGATTAGCTAACCTTAGCGGGCTGTCCTCCTCAGAGCTCACTGCTGCTGAACCTCCTCCGTGCTGAGTTTCGTTTCTGCCCTGAATGAAGGAGGCAGCATGGCCGGACCCTCCGTTAGACCCTCCGTTAGACCCACTCCTCTCGGCTCCGGGTCGGTTTGGTTCAGGTTGTGGACGGTGTTGTGGTTCACAGCCCGCTTGGTCAGCTCGGACTCCAGCGTGGTGGTCCAGAAAGACGCCCAGTTTGGAGTCACTTATCTGGACACCGTGACCAGCCACAACCAGACCATCTACTCCTTCAACCACACCGTGTCCAGGAACAAGGTAGAGCCTCAGACCCAGAACAGCGGGGTGGGCTGGTGGGTCAGCTGTGGAGGGGGTTTGGGGTTCATGAGGTGGCTTTGAAGTGGTGACACTTCATTCCTTCACTATATTCATTCTCTCATTCTCTCTCTCTCTCTTATTCTCTCTCATTCTCTCTCTCTTATTCTCTCTCATTCTCTCTCTCTCTTGTTCTCTCTCTCTCTTATTCTCTCTTATTCTCTCTCTCTCTTATTTTCTCTCATTCTCTCTCTCTCTTGTTCTCTCTCTCTCTTATTCTCTCTCATTCTCTCTCTCTTGTTCTCTCTCTCTCATTCTCTCTTATTCTCTTTCATTCTCTCTCTCTTATTATCTCTCATTCTCTTTCTTCCTCTCATTTTTTCTAATTCCTTCTCATTCTTTCTCTCTCTCTCTTATTCTTTCTCGTTCTCATTTTCTCTTCCTCTCATTCTTTCTAAGTCCTTGTCATTCTCTCTGACTCGCTTACTCTCACTCTCATTTTCTTTCATTCTTTCTCTCATTTTCTTTCTTTCTTTCTTTCTTTCTTTCTTTCTTTGCCTCATTCTAATACCTTCTCATTCTTTCATTTTCTGTATTTTCACTCTCTCTCCTTTCCATTCTCTTATTGTACCTTGCATTCTCTCTCTCACTCTCTTACTTTCTTTCATCCTCTCATTTTCTGTCATTTTCTTTCTCTCATTCATTCTCTCCAATTCTCTTCTCTTGCACTCTCTCTCCCTCTGTTCTCTCTCTTAAGGCAGGGGTCTATCTTTTCTTCTTCCTCTTTCTCCTTCCTTCCCTTCACTTTCCTGTTCCTTCTTTCTTGCCCTCTCTCTCCACTTCTTTCTTTTTCTCTTGGTCTGCCTCTTCCTTTTCCTCCCTCTCTCTCTCTCTCTCTCTCTCTCTCTCTCTCTCTCTCTCTCTCTCTCTCTCTTTCTTTCTTTTTCTTTCTGGTTCTTTCTCTCTCTTTCTTTTTCTCTCTGGTTCTTTCTCTCTCTCTTTCTTTTTCTCTCTGGTTCTTTCTCTCTCTCTCTTTCTTTCTTTCTCTCTCTCTCTTTTTCTCTCTGGTTCTTTCTCTCTCTCCCTCTTTTTCTCTGGTTCTCTCTCTCTCTCTCTCTCTCTCCAGCCACTTCTGTTAGATTTCATGATCTGATCATATGTACATCATAAGTCACCATAAATAACTAAAACTGTAAGATTTAATAGATAAAAAAATCTCTCTCTCTCTCTCTCTCTCTCTCTCTCTCTCTCTCTCTCTCTCTCTCTCTCTCCCCCCCTCTCTCTCTCTCCCCCCTCTCTCTCTCTCTCTCTCTCCCTCTCTCCCTCCCTCCCTCTCTCTCTCTCTCTCTCTCTCTCTCTCTTTCTCTCTCTCAGACGGAGGGTGTGCGAGTGTCAGTGGAGCTGCTTTCTGAGACCACTAAGAGTCCAATCCTGTTTGTCATCCGTCAGAAGCAGGCCGTTCTCTCCTTCCAGGTTCCGCTCATCCTCCGAGGCCTGTGAGTAAACCTGTTACACAGTCGGTCCCCGCTGACCGCTCACCCGCATGGCTCCCTCTGAAGGACGCTCTGTTATTCGGTACAGGTAACGGGATCAGGAGTTTGTAGCACAACATACAGAGCAGTAAAGCCGGTCACATGACAGTGAGCAGGTGATAACATCAGTGTTTACAGAGCACCCTGCTGGTAGGTTTCTTAAAGGAGCGATGAGGAACGGATCCAGTGTGCACTGCCCTCCCATATCAGACTAATGTCTCTAACACGAAATCAATAGTCACCCAAATCTCTTATTTAGGTGATCACATCCACAGAACTTCTCTCCGCCTGCTAATACTGCACACCCAGGTCTTCGTTAAGGGGGCACAGACTTCTAGATGTGCTTTAGTGTACCGTGCTTCACCGTGAGCTATAACACATGTCCCGTGTGCAGGTGAACACTACAGTACTTCAGACCTGTGTTTCTGGTCCTGGAGGCGTCCTACCCTGCCCCGCACATTTTAGTGCTCTCCCTGCCCCCAACACACCTGATTCAATTCATCAGCTCATTGACTAGCCCTATCAGAGCTGCGGGGGGTGTTAGGACAGGGTGCCTCCTGGGTGTGGTGGTTGACGGTCTGTGTGCATGTAGTCCTGCGTGGTGCAGACGTCTGACTCCTGCAGGATATCACCGCTCTCTGAGTGTCCCCAGTCGTGGCTGTTGGGTCAGTCAGATTGAGCGTTAAGGCCCGTCCTTGCTTACCTCACATGTCCGTCACAAACTTGAATCAGTTGCATGTCTCATGAGGTCAGACCTACACATCCTGTGGGCTGGTTCCTTCTGGGTGCAGCTGTTCTTTTGATGGTGGGTGTGTTGGTAGTGCTCCAGTCGGTCTAATAGAACCAGAACAATATAATAATAAATATTTATTATCTTAATCAGCTGATGTTTATGCCACATTTGGACCCTTTAACAAAGTGCTGAAGTAGCGCTATCAGTCCAGGTCAGAAGAAGTTGGAGTGTGTGACGAAAGGGTGAAGGGGCAGTGTTAGGGTCATCACGTTCTACATGCGTTTCAGACTGACTGTAAAATCCAGAGTTGCACAACAGTTACAGTCAGGTACACACACACTCGCGCACACTCACGCACACACACACTCGCGCACACACACAAACACACACACACAAACACACACTCGCGCACACAGTTTGCTCATAAACAGACCAAGCTGAAGATCTCGGTTCCTCATTGCAACTTATACACCCACCAGCTGTACCGAACTGACTCTATTAGTACTGTGTGTGTATATATATATATATATATATATATATATATATATTATGTATGGATGTATGTATATCAGAGAACACAGCACAGCTCAGATAGTTAGATATCATAGATATCAAGTCTCTTTCTCTCTCTCTCTCTCTCTCTCTGTCTCTCTGTCTCTCTCTCTCTCTCTCTCTCTCTCTCTCTCTCTCTCTTTATTTAGCTGTTCCCACCCTTCTTTCTACAGCAGTGTTATGAGAGGTCAAATTAAATCAACCCTGTCACGCTACCACTTTGTTCCTGTTTAATATAAAGGGTTAAAATATGTGCCTGATCGTTGGAGAATCCTATCTGAAGTTCTGACTTTTTAGTCTCTGGGCAAAGCGGGGAAACCTGTTTGTGTGTATGCTGTAAGCAGGGTTGATCACTGTAACGGTCCTCTTATGACAGAGTTGATCACTGTAACGGTCCTCTTACGGCAGGGTTGATCACTGTAACGATCCTCTTACGGCAGGGTTGATCACTGTAACGGTCCTCTTACGGCAGGGTTGATCACTGTAACGGTCCTCTTACGGCAGGGTTGATCACTGTAACGGTCCTCTTACGGCAGGGTGGATCACTGTAACGGTCCTCTTACGGCAGGGTGGATCACTGTAACGGTCCTCTTGTGACGGGGTTGATCACTGTAACGGTCCTCTTATGACAGAGTTGATCACTGTAACGGTCCTCTTACGGCAGGGTTGATCACTGTAACGATCCTCTTACGGCAGGGTTGATCACTGTAACGGTCCTCTTACGGCAGGGTGGATCACTGTAACGGTCCTCTTACGGCAGGGTGGATCACTGTAACGGTCCTCTTGTGACGGGGTTGATCACTGTAACGGTCCTCTTATGACAGAGTTGATCACTGTAACGGTCCTCTTATGACAGGGTTGGTCACTGTAACGGTTCTCTTACGGCAGGGTTGATCACTGTAACGGCCCTCTTACGGCAGGGTTGATCACTGTAACGGCCCTCTTACGGCAGGGTTGATCACTGTAACGGCCCTCTTACGGCAGGGTTGATCACTGTAACGGTCCTCTTACGGCAGGGTGATCAACTGTACGCCCTCACGCAGGGTTGATCACTGTAACGGCCCTCTTACGGCAGGGTTGATCACTGTAACGGCCCTCTTACGGCAGGGTTGATCACTGTAACGGTCCTCTTACGACAGGGTTGATCACTGTAACGGTCCTCTTACGGCAGGGTTGATCACTGTAACGGTCCTCTTATGACAGGGTTGGTCACTGTAACGGTCCTCTTATGACAGGGTTGATCACTGTAACGGTCCTCTTATGACAGGGTTGGTCACTGTAACGGCCCTTTCTCTTGTAACCGGCCCTCTAGGGTTGATCACTGTAACGGTCCTCTTACGGCAGGGTTGATCACTGTAACGGTCCTCTTACGGCAGGGTTGATCACTGTAACGGTCCTCTTACGGCAGGGTTGATCACTGTAACGGCCCTCTTACGGCAGGGTTGATCACTGTAACGGCCCTCTTACGGCAGGGTTGATCACTGTAACGGTCCTCTTACGGCAGGGTTGATCACTGTAACGGTCCTCTTACGGCAGGGTTGATCACTATAAAGGCCCTCTTACGGCAGTTTTTGATCACTGGTAACGGTCCTTCTTACGACAGGGTTGATCACTGTAACGGTCCTCTTGTGACAGGGTTGATCAGTGTAACGGTCCTCTTACGGCAGGGTTGATCACTGTAACGGTCTTCTTATGACAGGGTTGGTCACTGTAACGGCCCTCTTACGGCAGGGTTGATCACTGTAACGGTCTTCTTATGACAGGGTTGGTCACTGTAATGGCCCTCTTACGGCAGGTTGATCACTGTAACGGTCTTCTTATGACAGGGTTGGTCACTGTAACGGCCCTCTTACGGCAGGGTTGATCACTGTAACGGTCTTCTTATGACAGGGTTGGTCACTGTAACGGCCCTCTTACGGCAGGGTTGATCACTGTAACGGTCTTCTTATGACAGGGTTGGTCACTGTAACGGCCCTCTTACGGCAGGGTTGATCACTGTAACGGTCTTCTTATGACAGGGTTGGTCACTGTAATGGCCCTCTTACGGCAGGGAGGATCACTGTAACGGTCCTCTTATGGCAGGGTCTATCACTGGAATGGTCCTTCTACTGGGGGTTCCAATCAAATTAGTCCCTTACAGCTCTTACAGAACGCAGCAGCTCAGAGTCTAACAGACCCTACACAAGCTCGTATCAGTTTGAAGAGCTGCCCTGCGGCCTGGATCTGTAAGAATAGGTCTTAGGTCTGTAACTGCTCTGTGAAGCTCCTGAACGTCTCTCTGTTTATGTTCCAGCTTGTGATCTTAGATCTGCAGATAGAGACCGTCTGCACAAACACCTTCAGTACAGTGCAGGACCCATGGAGAGACTCTCGGTCGTATCTCGGTCGCTTCTGTCAGTCAGTCAGTGCTCATGTTTAGTAAACATCTGAAGCCTTTTAGATTCATATTTACACATTTCAGGCTCTTTAAATTATAAGTGTGTGTCGCTGTAGTGATCTGTGTTGTTGTTGTTGCTATGGGAGTTATAGTGATCACTGTTGTTGTTGTTGTTATGGGAGTTTTAGTGATC
This sequence comes from Prochilodus magdalenae, assembly GCA_024036415.1. NCBI lineage: Eukaryota > Metazoa > Chordata > Actinopteri > Characiformes > Prochilodontidae > Prochilodus > Prochilodus magdalenae. The sequence goes on from JAMWET010001860.1 coordinate 143,703, forward strand.
TGTGTTGTTGTTGTTATGGGAGTTATAGTGATCTGTGTTGTTGTTGTTATGGGAGTTTTAGTGATCTGTGTTGTTGTTGTTATGGGAGTTATAGTGATCAGTGTTGTTGTTGCTATGGGAGTTATAGTGATCACTGTTGTTGTGGGAGTGTGAGTTTATAGTGATGTTGTGTTGTTGTGTGAGGGGTTTTAGTGATCTGTGTTGTTGTTGTGGGAGTTTTAGTGATCTGTGTTGTTGTTGTGGGAGTTATAGTGATCGGTGTTGTTGTTGTTGTTGTGGGAGTTATAGTGATCAGTGTTGTTGATGTTGTTGTTGTTGTGGGAGTTTTAGTGATCTGTGTTGTTGTTGTTGTTGTGGGAGTTATAGTGGGAGTCAGTGTTGTTATGTTGTGTTGTTGTTGTTTTAGTGGTTTGTTGTTGTTTTAGTGATTTGTGATGTTGTTGTTGTTGTGGGAGTTTATAGTGATCTTTGTTGTTGTTGTTGTTGTTGTTTTTGTTGTTATGGGTGTTCAGTGTTGTTGATGTTGTGTTGTTGTTGGAGTTTTAGTGATCAGTTTTGTTGTTGTTGTTGTTGTTATGGGAGTTTTAGTGATCTGTGTTGTTGTTGTTATGGGAGTTATAGTGATCAGTGTTGTTGTTGTTATGGGAGTTATAGTGATCAGTGTTGTTGTTATGGGAGGTTAAGTTATCAGTGTTGTTGTTGTTATGGGAGTTTTAGTGATCTGTGTTGTTGTTGGAGTTTTAGTGATCAGTTTTGTTGTTGTTTTTGTTGTTATGGGAGTTTTAGTGATCTGTGTTGTTGTTGCTATGGGAGTTATAGTGATCAGTGTTGTTATGGGAGGTTTAGTTATCAGTGTTGTTGTTGTTTTTGTTATGGGAGTTTTAGTGATCTGTGTTGTTGTTGTTGGAGTTTTAGTGATCTGTGTTGTTGTTGGAGTTTTAGTGATCTGTGTTGTTGTTGTGGGAGTTTTAGTGATCAGTGTTGTTGTTGTTGTGGGAGTTATAGTGATCAGTGTTGTTGTTGTGGGAGTTTTAGTGATCAGTGTTGTTGTTGTTGTTGTGGAAGTTTTAGTGATCAGTGTTGTTGTTGTGGGAGTTATAGTGATCTTTGTTGTTGTTGATGTTGTTGTTGTGGGAGTTTTAGTGATCTGTGTTGTTGTTGTGGGAGTTATAGTGATCGGTGTTGTTGTTGTTGTTGTGGGAGTTATAGTGATCAGTGTTGTTGATGTTGTTGTTGTTGTGGGAGTTTTAGTGATCGTTGTTGTTGTTGTTGTGGGAGTTATAGTGATCGGTGTTGTTGTTGTTGTTGTTGTTGTTGTTGTTGTTGTTGTTGTGGGAGTTATAGTGATCTTTGTTGTTGATGTTGTTGTTGTTATGGGAGTTATAGTGATCAGTGTTGTTGTTATGGGAGGTTTAGGGATCAGTGTGGTTGTTATGGGAGTTTTAGTGATCAGTGTTGTTGTTGTTGTTATGGGAGTTTTAGTGATCAGTGTTGTTGTTGTTGTTATGGGAGTTTTAGTGATCAGTGTTGTTGTTGTGGGAGTTATAGTGATCAGTGTTGTTGTTGTTGTTGTTGTGGGAGTTATAGTGATCTTTGTTGTTGATGTTGTTGTTGTTGTGGGAGTTATAGTGATCTGTGTTGTTGTTGTTGTGGGAGTTTTAGTGATCAGTGTTGTTGTTGTTATGGGAGTTATAGTGATCAGTGTTGTTGTTGTGGGAGTTTTAGTGATCAGTGTTGTTGTTGTTATGGGAGTTATAGTGATCAGTGTTGTTGTTGTGGGAGTTTTAGTGATCAGTGTTGTTGTTGTTGTGGGAGTTATAGTGATCAGTGTTGTTGTTGTGGGAGTTATAGTGATCTGTGTTGTTGTGGGAGTTATAGTGATCTGTGTCGTTGTTGATGTTGTTGTTGTTGTTGTTGTTGTGGGAGTTTTAGTGATCAGTGTTGTTGTTGTGGGAGTTTTAGTGATCAGTGTTGTTGTTGTTGTGGGAGTTTTAGTGATCAGTGTTGTTGTTGTTGTGGGAGTTAGAGTGATCAGTGTGTTGAGTTTCTAGAGAAGGCTGAATCAGTTCACTCTCCGTGTGAGAGCTCAAATAAAGGAAGTTGTACAGGAAGTTTTCACCCTCTCTTCTTTTTCGCCACTTCAGTAACTCCATCCTTCTTCTATTTTATTCCTTCCATTTATGTATTTTTGTTTATTCTTTTGGTTATTTTCCAGGGTAGTTCTGTCTTTCTCTCAAGTTTAAATGGCCACTGGGTTTGACTGGCTCTGACAGGGATGGATAATGTAATCTCTCCTTGCTTCGTTTGGTTTACTGTCTTTTGTGTTTAGTGCATTTTCTGCTCCTTCATTCTTCTCTTCCTCCCTTATTTCCCTCCTGCTCTCGGTGCTGTTTGTAAAGGTGTAATTAGCCACTGTTTCCAAATCACTGAAAATAATCCTGCAGTGTTTATATTATACTCTCACTCTCTCTCTCTCTCCCTCTCTCTCTCTCTCTCCCTCTCTCTCTCTCTCTCTCTCTCTCTCCCTCTCTCTCTCTCTCTGTGTAGATATCAGAGGAAGTACCAGTACACCCAAGTGGGTCGGACCCTTTGCCAACCCCCGACGCTCGCCATCTCTGAAACTCAGTTTTTCTACGTGGATGTTTCCACTTTGTCCACCTCCAGCGTCCAGTACCGGCTGCGGGTCAGCCGGGTGGAGAGCTTCACACTGCAGTGAGTGTCGTCGTTTTTCCGATTGTGGTTTCGTTCTTGATCTCCATCAACAGATCGTCACTTCATGCTCCTCACTGATACATCATTATTCCTCCTTCAGGTCGAGTCAGTGTAGGTTATCCTAAGTGTCAGTATCTGATCAGTGTTCCAGCACCACACCACATAACATATCATTTAAGACTGGAGAGGCAGACACTTCTTAAAGGTCCAGTATAGAGGGGAGCGAGCACGCTTGCCCGGAGCGGTGGGCAGCTCTATCTGTGCCGCCCAGGGAGCAGTTAGGGGTTAGGTGCCTTGCTCAAGACAGTTGTTACTGTGGGTTCTGTCGGTTTGGGGAACCATACCCGCAACCTTCCAGTCACAAGGCTGATTCCGTAACCTCCAGCCCACGACTGCCCCATTCAAGATGTGAAACGCCAACATACACAAACAGAGCGGGGGGGCAGGGAGCACACTTGCCCCGAGTGGTGGGCAGCCGGGGGAGCAGTTGGGAGTTAGGTGCCTTGCTCAAGGGCACTTCAGTCGTTACTGTTGGTTCAGGGAATCGAACCGGTGACCCTCATAAGGGTCACAAGGCTGGTTCCCTACCCTCCTAACACAACTCTCCCTAAACCAGGTGGCAAACCACGGTACTGTGGTCAGTTACGTCCAGACCTGGACTGCCTGACTAGCAGACCTCAAGGTAATCAGTACGATATTATTAGGATGTCTCTGGAATGATGGAAGACTTGCATTCTGGTTGGCTGGTGCTGTTTAGTTCCGTCACTACTGCTCTCTGTAATGACTCCATATATACAGAGCACGACTCTACAGGGCGGGTGCTATTAAATTCGTCATCCCAGTTACTTTGCTCTGTCGTCTTGTCATCTTAATATGTCTTTATGGACGTGTCCTGGACCTGTCCTGCCAAATCAGCAGCGTGTCCACGGTGTGGTCAAAGTCTGCTGAGACAGAGCCCGGGCTTTCTTACTGCTGATACTGCACGGCTGATTCACGGCTGCTAATAAGCAGACACTGATAACGGAGCAGCTGTGTGGGTGCAGGTTACAGTACTGCTCAGGTGGGATACGTTTTGTAATATAATGCTATTAAAGTAATGTTTAAATTTTACATCTGCAGACAGAAATGCCTCTGGAAAAAACTGGGAACTGTTCAACACTGCAGGGCGGATATATTACTCAGAGGTCACTCAGGTCACTGTGGGACACGCCCATCGATTAAGAAAGAGGTGATCTCCTCCTTCAGTCTGCTCTTGAGCCAGGCTGGATGGTTGGAGGGCTTAAGGGCAAAGAGCTTGGTTAAGTTACCTGGTGGTAATGATCACATGACCACCTCTAGTCATGTTAAACTGTTCCCGTTCGAATAGTACCTGAGCCAGAATCCTGCTCGCAGTCAGTGCTGGGCCGAGTCCGTGCCTAGTCTGTCGTTCCATCGTTTGGTCGTGCACTGTGACTGTGGAGCTGCACTTTTGGTTACACTTCTTCCTTTCCTTCTTTTGTCTTTCAGGACAGACAAGAAATTCAGCTTTAATGCAACACCGTCTCAGCCCCAGGTTGGTCAACACACACACACAGGAAGTCAGTCATTCAGGCAGATTGCATATAAAATTACAACCCCAATTCCCAAGAAGTCAGGTCGCTGGGTACAGTGTACAGGAGTGTGAATAAAAATAGAATGCAGTGATTTGCAAATCTCATAGACCCGTATCAGATTCCCAGTAGAACACATAACTAATATCAGATGTCGGAAGAGAGATCATGTACCATTTCATGAACATGATTAACTCATTTAGAACTTAATGGCAGCAATGCTTCTCTAAGAAGTTGGGACAAGGCCATGTCTGCCGCCTGTACACGTCTGGGAAGTGAGGAGACCATTCTGACAGACTGTAATACACTACAGGAAGCATAGGGGGCGATATGACCCACACAGTCATTCTGACAGACTGTAATACACTACATGAAGCGTAGAGGGCGATATGACCCACACGGTCATTCTGACAGACTGTAATACACTACAGGAAGTGTAGGGGGTTATACGACCCACATGGTCATTCTGACAGACTGTAATACACTATAGGAAGCGTAGGGGCAATATGACCCACACGGCCATTCTAACAGACTGTAATAAACTACAGGAGGCGTAGGGGCGATATGACCCACAAGGTCATTCTGACAGACTGTAATACACTACAGGAGGCGTAGGGGCGATATGACCCACACGGTCATTCTGACAGACTGTTCTACGCTACAGGAAGCGTAGGGGGCGATACGACCCACACGGTCATATGTTATTGGGTACAGTAACTCACAGAGCCTGACATTTCACACAGTACAGACACCCATTCATAACACATACACACACCATAACTTACATATCTGTAGTCTTTATGTTGGGTGGGTTGTATATTTGGGTGTTTGCCAGTGTTAGGGCTTGAGTGTTAGGGCTTGAGTGTTAGTGCTTGAGTGTGTTAATTCCTCTACATTCAGTAAACCTTCAAGCCGTCAGGAGGGGTTAGGTCAGTCCAGGGTCAGCTGTAGGGTCGGAAGATCTTCAGAGCTGGTTAAGCTGTGGAAGAAAGCTGGTCTCAGATCAGCTGGAGTCTTGTATGAGGCCGTTCCGGCCGTGAGCTGGCAGGTTAGGTGGTGCGGTGAGAGTTAGACTGAACGTGCAGAGTGCAGGATCTCGCCGCTCGTGAGCTGAGCTCTTCCAGGTTTTCCTGAAAGAGGATTATGCGGTCCATGAAGGCTTTGTTTCTTTACACTGCAAAGAATTCTGTCCTGGGCAAGGGCATCTTCCCTCTGCTCTGTATAGCGTATATATGTGTATATATACGCTATATATATGTGAGAACACTGGAATATGATTTAACCTGTGTCCCATTTTCCTAATGAGGTACTTCATTAAACACACAGTCTGCTGAGCTGCACATAGCCTGGTGATTTGATCTATCGCATGAATGTAGCAACCAGTTTTATGATGTTCATGCTGCATTATGATCAAGCTATGCCCAACACACCGCTGATCTCTACACCATGGTATACTACCACAATGCCGACCTGTACGTTTCTATGTTGAATATTTTTGTTATGTTTACAAACAGCAAATTTATTAAATGTGAGCATTACTTCTTATCCCAGAATTCCATGTTCAGCATGGTGTCCTGACCTTGCTCTCTTTTCCTCCCCTGTTTCTGTCCTTACAGTTTTTCAAGTACGTTTTTCCCGAAGGCGTGGACACTGTTATTGTGAAGGTGGATTCCGAGAAGAACTTTCCCTGCTCCGTCATATCCATTCAGGATATCCAGGTTCGAGAGACGCACTCCTCATACTGGGTTAATCCTCTGTACACAGGGCAGTATTGACCGAGGGCTGTTCTCTAATTGGCGGCCTTGGTCATGCTTGTTATCCTGTTTGATATCCTGCCTCCGTTAACCCCCTTTGTGTCTCTTATTCTGCAGTGCCCGGTGTACGATCTAGACAACAACGTGGCCTTTATCGGGATGTACCAGACTATGACCAAGAAGGGAGCCATTACAGTGCAGGTGAAGCTAGCACGTACTGCCCCTCCGTGTCCGTTTAGCACAGACCCTACTGGTTAACGGGATACTCCCACCGCTCACTTCCTGGGATCTTGTACATCGTTCCTCCAGGAATGCGGTGGTCCAGTATACCCATACAAAGCTTGAAATCCCAGGATTTACTTCCTGGCGAATGTTTCTGTCTGAATCTTTCAGACGCAGGTTCTGCTGTCGGTCGGTTTGAGCCTGGAAGGTAAGGGGAGCTAGTAGGCCTGGAGGAGGAGGTATTGATCGATTTAGAGATCTGTGAGTCAGCGAGGCAGTAAGAAAGAAACTCCTCCATTCCAGCCTCTGCTACTCTGAGTCAGTAAATGGCACAGTTAAACCGAGTGTTTGGACTGGAGCTTTTAAAAGAGGAACAGCGCCCCCTTTTGCTTTGGCTTTGCCGTTACAGCCAGATACCTGCGACTGTTCTCTCAGTTTCAGAGACATGAGACATACAGCGTAACTGAAACTTAAGAACAGCCTCGTGACTCGTTATAATACCTGATTATAATATCACTGACATTATTAGAGGGACGGCTGCTATGAATCTGTAAGCAGTGCAGCCGGTCAGGTTTTCGTTTCCTGCCCAGTCGTTGTTTAAAGGGCTCATATCCTACATTTTTCTGAGATCACAGCTTCTTTATACTGCTTGTGTAGCTTCACATGCGAAATGCCGTCATCATGATCTTTTAGTATCTCTTAGGATCAAGCAGGCTGATGGGCAAATAGCAGTCTCGGCTGAACCGCTCATATAGCGTCAGTGTGAGTGGGCGGAGCTAAACTCCCATATGTTGTAAATATGCTGTGGCAATAACAATAATTCTGTTTTTGCAGCCTGGTGTATAAAGCTCTGGAAAAAATAAGAGACCACCTCATAGTGATCTCCAGATTCTGGGTTTGTGTTGGACCAGAATTCCTCAGTTCTGTTTGATTCTCTACACTACTGGAACCATGTCTCCCAAACTCCAGATCAGATATTGTATTAGATCTGTGTATTTAGAAAATCACTAATGACCTCCAGAAGCCTGTTTTTAGAACCATGCTCGCTGTGCGTTTCACCCCAGCCACCGCTCGCCAGTCTCTCTGTGTACCTGTTTATTTGCGATTGGTTGTTTCTGGCTAGGGGCGGGGCTAGTGACAGACCAGCCCTTGATGAGCATGTGGGGTCACCCTGGTTTAATTTAATGAACATTCTGTTTCTATTGTTTAGAGGAAAGATTTTCCAAGCAACAGCTTCTATGTGGTCGTTGTGGTGAAGACTGAGGACGAGGCGTGCGGCGGGCCGCTCAAGTTCTACCCCCTCTTACCCGGTGAGCCAATCACGAGCTTGCATTTCAGTCAACACTGTTGCGGCCTAATACAGTGCACTGGGTCAGAACTCTGTAACCACAGTGTGCCACTGAAAGGGACGTTCTGGCCTGAAGACTGCAGTCGGTAGGGCAGTACTGCATCTATTGACCTTACTGATTTCACACTACAGTACCCAGAATGCACTACATACACGGCTGAAGAAAGCCACACCGTAAACGGCACTGTGGAGCTTCAAACACGAAACCTCTTTCACCTCCCGTGAGAGACCCTGGATAACGTCATAGGGTCCTCACACAAACTTGTGGATTAGGACTACTTACACATTATAGATATACATATATCCTGTGTAAAGCATGGGAGTTAGGTCAAAGGTGAGGAATAATAAAATACAGCCTTACTCGTAGTGGAGTATGCGGAAGTAGGTTTACACAAAACTTCCACCAGCGCTATTGGGGAAAAACTCTACCTGCTGGTCTAAGCACCGAGGAGCAGGCCGAAAACTACAATACAGTTCAGCTGTAATGCTAGTATTAGCCGCTAGCTGCTAACAGCCGCTGTCAGCTACCTGCAGTTGGCAGTAGGTAATAAATGGAGACAGAGATACAGTTCAGCTTCCAAGATAAGAGTCTGTGGTGAAGGTGGCGGAGAGGAGGACACTGCACAAACTGCTGTCTATTATGGATGATGATGGGCATCCACTGCACACCATCATCATGGACAGAAGGAGCAAGTTCAGTGGCAGGCTGCTGTCACAGAGCTGCTCCACAGACAGACTCAGGAGATCCTCTGTCCCGAGAGCCATCAGGCTCTTCAGCTCCTCCCGGTGGGGGCTGGAAGAGGGAGGAGGACAGATGAGGACTGAACATTGTTAGTTCAGAGGCTTATTCGTCGGCACTCCTTTACTCAAAGACGGCCAAGCCTTTCGTTCCTGTCGTTTTCTGTAAAGCTGATCACCCCCACCCCCCCTTCTCTCTCTTTCTCTCCCCCCCACCCCTCTCTCTCTCAGATGAGCTGATGGATGCTGGGAATCGTAGTAAAACCCTGAATGTGGTCGTCTCTCCTGCCATCAGCTGTAAGTCGAGGTTACTTACAGGGTGGGTGATTTGGCCCACCTCCCGTATAAACCAGTATTAAAGATTTATATTTTGTTTAAAGATGAAAAATTTTAATCAAATGATTTTATTCAGCGTCTGTATTCAGATGGTGTGGTAAACATTCACTAACATATTCTCTCTCTCTTTCTCTCTCTCTCTCTCTCTTTCTCTCTCTCTCATTCACTCTCTCTCTCTCATTCACTCTCTCTCTCATTCTCTCTTTCTCTCTCTCATTCTCTCTTTCTCTCTCTCATTCTCTCTCTCTCATTCACTCTCTCTCTCATTCACTCTCTCTCATTCACTCTCTCATTCACTCTTTCTCTATTTCTCACTCTCATTCACTTTCTCTCTATTTCTCTCTCTTTCTCTGATTCACTCTATTTCTGTCTCTCTCTCTCTCTTATTCACTCTCTCTATTTCTCTTTCTCTCTCATTCACTCTTTCTCTCTATTTCTCTCTCTCTCTCTCTCTCATTCACTCTCTCTATTTCTCTCTCTCTTTCATTCACTCTCTCTCTCTCTCTCTCTCTCTCTCATTCACTCTCTCTATTTCTCTCTCTCTCTCATTCACTCTCTCTATTTCTCTCTCTCTCATTCACTTTTTCTCTCTCTCTCTCTCTCCCTCTCTCTTTCTCTCTCTCTCCCTATCTCTCTCTCTAGCGGAGGTGTATGTTATGGGGATGCTGTTTTGTCTTGGCATTTTTCTGTCCTTCTACGTGCTGACCTTCCTGGTGGCCTGCATAGAAAACAGGAGGTGTGTCTGTCTGTCTGTCTGTCTGTGTGTCTGTCTCTGTCTGTCTGTCTGTCTGTATCTGTCTGTGTCTACATACTTTTCAGAGTTCTCTCTCTCTCTCACTCTCTTTCTCTCCATCACTTGCAGGATGAATAGAAAGAGGGAGGGATTTCTGAATCCTGCTGACATATCACCAACAGAGACAGGTAACCTAGCAACTGGTCACCCCATCCCCCCCGTATCCGACTCCAGACTGCTGACTCCAGTAACTGTACAGTCAGGGTGTTTTACCTCACAGTGCCCGGCCTGTGTCCCTCTGAATGGATTAAAATCAATTTTAGACCAAAACTAAATATTAAACCCTCCATGAACGGCGTCTCAGACCTCCGAGTGTTTCCCACCAGCCCGCTCGGGACCACCGGTCCAGGATTTGAGAAGCCTGTGTATTTTCTCTTTGATCTGTTCGTTTGTGTCTAAAGGTGATTCAGTTCCAGCATTTCACTCCAGACCACCTGAATGTCTTTACGCCTGGTAGTTTAGTTATGCGGGATCACGGATTTTGAAGTTGGTAGTTTCCCGGTAGTTAGTAAGGGAGGAGTTTTCCTCCGGCGGTGAGAACAGCTGTACTGTAACAGTGGACTAGTGCTTGTGACTGATCGAGTCCTGAAGGAGCTCTAACTACATAATCAGAGCTCTCAGCACATACTGACCATTCTTTTTGATCTCTCTCTCTCTCTCTCTCTTTCTCTATTTCTTTCTCTCTTTCTTTCTTTCTTTCTCTCTCTCTTGCTTTCTTTCTCTCTTTCTCTCTCTCTTTCTTTCTTTCTTCCTTTCTTTCTCTTTCTCTCTCTTTCTTTCTTCCTTTCTTTCTCTCTTTCTCTCTCTCTCCCTTTATCTCTCCTTCTGTCCCTTCCTCACTCTCTCCCTCACTCTCTCCCTGTCTCTCTCCTTCTCTTCTGTCTCTCTCCCTGCTGTCTCCTCTCTCCGTCTCCTCTCTCTCCCTCTGCCTTTCTCCTCTGTCTTTCTCCATCTCCTTCTCTCCTCCGTCTCTCTCCCTCTCTTTCTCTCTCCTTCTCTCCCCTGTCTCTCTCCCTCTCTTTCTCTCTCTTATGTTTCTCTCCCTGCTGTCTCCTCTCTCCTTTGTCCTTCTCTCTGACTCTCTCTCCTTCCCCTCCCTCTCTCCTCTATACTTTCTTTCCCTCTTCTGTTTTAATGCCCTCAGACTCACTGTTAGGTAAGAATTGTATTAATGTTGTTTGTGTTTCTTTGTGTGCCAGTGTGTGCGCTTGTGTGCCAGTGTGTGCGCTTGTGTGTGCCAGTGTGAGCTTGTGTGTGCCAGTGTGAGCTTGTGTGTGCCAGTGTGTGCGCTTGTGTGTGCCAGTGTGTGCGCTTGTGTGTGCCAGTGTGTGCGCTTGTGTGTGCCAGTGTGCGCTTGTGTGTGTGAAGAATCAAACCCACACCTTCTAACCTTGTTCCCCTCCCCTCAGAGTTGGTCTATCAGTCAGGGCATGTTTTGGTGTCTGAAGTTTGCTCTAGCGTAGCGGTAGCGCGGTGAGGCTAAAACTGAAGGTGAGCAGCCGCCACCAGAACTTCACCCAGCCTCCATCCAGCTCCTGGTTAAGCAGCAGGTGTTGTGCCAATCCCTGACCCCCTTCCTGCACACGTCTAATACAGTATACAGATGCTGGTTACATTTGTGCTTTCTGTGGTCTCTGTTTGTAATCATAAACACTCAGGTTAAAAAATCACCATGAGCTGATATTTACTGATCAGAGGAACTCTGACGTGTGATCTGTAGTGTCTGTGGGCTTGTGGGAAGTGCCGGACATGAAGGGGAGTCAGGGTGCAGCACAGCCATGGTTGTTTAGAGTAGCTACACTTCAGCTTCAGACACGGAACCTGCCTCGGCTGATCGACTGCGTCTGTGGTGGAACCATTCCTTTAACACAGCCGTCTTTTCAGTATTAACAAGCTCACTCAATCTACCAGCTATTAGCACCCAATGAAATCCCATCACAGCACCAGCAGCGTCCCGTCCCGGCTCACTCTAATGTGTTCTAATGTGGCTTTGTACTAATATTAAAGTGATAGTTACAGTTTCCCTCCTGCAGCTTTATTTTCAGCACTGGCGCTAAGAGGCTAACGGAGTTAATGAAGAAGCATGTGCCCCACTGGTTAGCGTGCAGCTAACTGCATGACTCCTCGTACTATGTGTTAGGCTAAGTGGCGTCGTATATGCACAAACAGTTTTACAGTCTGTGCTGTGCAAATCAGTGGGGTGTAGGCTTCCATCACTTAACCCCATTCCCCAATAGCATTTTAGCACTAGGGAGGGAGGGAGGGAGTGAATGAGGGAAGGAGGGAGTGAATGAGGGAGGGAGGGAGGGAGGGGTGGAGGGGTGGAGGGAGTGAGTGAGGGAGGGGTGGAGTGAGGCATGATTCTCACTCTGCCGTTAAAGGTCCCTCCTGGTGCTAAGGTGCTTTGAGGAAAACCGGCCCGTGTTCTGTGTGAGCCTGTTAGCCCCAGTGCTTAAGCTAAAGAAGCAAACATGTCCCCACTGATCGACCCTGTAGATTAAAATATTGATTGATTGATTGATTGATTGCAACTCTGTTGCTAATCCTCATTAAAGATACACAGAGTAGAACTTTATATTAAATCTAACTCTATGTCTGTGTCTGTCTGTCTCTGTGTGTAATTATGTGCTTCTCTTGCAGGTAAAGGTGTGACTCCAGCCTCTCCATATGAATACGGCTCTTTTGGTGAGTTACGGTACTATGGTGGTATTTTCAGTGTATTTTTATTAATTGTATAACACAGACACACAGAAAACCACACTAAGCGACACCCTGGCGGTCTCATGGGGTCCCGTACCATCCCTGAGTGATCCGGTTGTTAACCTGATCCACAAATCAAATAGTAGTCACAGTCTTTTCACGGTCACGGGAGCGTCTACGGGAGCGTCTACGGGAGCGTCTACGGGAGCGTCTACGGGAGCGTCTACGGGAGCGTCTACGGGAGCGTCTACGGAAGCGTCTACGGAAGCGTCTACGGAAGCGTCTAGTCTGTTCAGCATGCAGCAATGTAAACCGATGTGATTCCCAAAAAACTACAACAAGACTCTCAACCAGTGCAGTAGAGGCTACAGGACCAGGACAGCAAGATCGATAGTCACAGCTTAACCAGCACCCAAGTCACACCACAGATTTCTCCTGCTTTAAACTGACTTTCTTATTGAGGTTCAGTGAAAGATAGTATGGCTGTTGTTGGTAAAACTCTAACTCTCTCTCTCTGTGTCTCTCTCTCTCTTTCTCTCTCTGCCTCTTTCTCTCTCTGCCTCTCTCTCTCTCTCTCTCTCTCTCTCTCTGCCTCTTTCTCTCTCTCTCTCTCTCTCTCTGCCTCTTTCTCTCTCTCTCTCTCTCTCTAGCTGATAACGGCAGCACGTTGAGTTCGGAAGCCGTCACTGACAGTTTGGCGTCGGCTGAAGGAACCTACGGATACATAGGTACCAAGCGTTCTCCTGAGCATGACGTACAGATTCACTGTTAAACTGAACATTAGCTCCTCAACAGTTCAGGACTATTGTGGAGCTCCCCCAGCTCTGCCCCACCTCCTTATTGGGTGCCCTAGAGCTTCTCTGGTCTCTGATTGGTGTATCTTTGTCATTTAGGACAGGAGACTTTCAAGCGCCGGCCAATCGGCTCGCACCACGTAGCCATCCGCTTTGGTGACACGCCCACTCGATGCTCGACCAATCAGAATCCCTCACTTTAAAATCAGCACCACCCAATCATGCTGTTGCCAACCAATCCCCCAATGATCCACATTCAGTGAATGTCCAAAACAAAGTATATAAGACATAAAAGACATAATTCACCAGTAAATGGGTCTGTGATGGATTTTAGGAGATCAAATCAGTAATCGGTTCACAGAACTGACTCTACAGGATATGGAGAAGTGATTTGTGATGATCATTCCAATAATGAAGGCATGAGAGTTTCATTAGAGCAGAATCATCAGCTCGACAACGTCCAAATTTGGGCTTGTTGCTCAGATATATATATATATACATATTAACTCTCTCTCTCTCTCTCTCTCTCTCTCTCTCTCTCTCTCTCTCTCTCTCTCTCTCTCTCTCTCTCTCTCTCTCTCTCTCTCTTGCTTTCTCTCTCTCTCTCTCTCTGTCTGTCTGTGTCTCTCTCTGTCTGTCTCTCTCTCTCTCTCTCTCTCTCTGTCTGTCTCTATCTCTCTCTATCTCTGTCTCTCTCTCTCTCGCTCTCTCTCTGTCTGTCTGTCTGTCTGTCTGTCTCTCTTTCTCTCTCTCTCTCTCTCTCTCTCTCTCTCTCTCGCTCTCTCTCTTTCTATATCTATCTCTTTCTCTTTCTATATCTGTCTCTATCTCTTTCAGAACGCTCCATGGACACGGTGGGTCGTTGTCGGCAGGAGTCTTTGAGTTCAGTAGAAGAAGACGACTACGATACGTTGGCTGATATCGATTCTGATAAAAACATTGTCCGCACAAAGGTCTGTATAATAAACACACTGATCATCAGAAGAGGATGTTTTGTACGGTGTGTGTGTCGGTGTGTGTGTCTGTATTAACACTCCTGTGTCTGTGTCTCCCTGCAGAAGTACCTGTGTGTGTCTGACCTGGCTCGTAAAGACAAGCGCGTCCTGAACAAGAAATACCAGATTTACTTCTGGTGAGGACAGATGCGTTACTTTACAGCGTCCTGTAAAATCACAGGCTCTGAGGCTGTTCCTGCTGCTGCTGTGCCTCTGAGAGCCGCCCGTCATAAGCACAGACCCGTAAACAGACGGAAAGAAGCACATCAGTCCGGCTAACCAGTCACTGAATAAACAAGAGCACAAACAGAAACTACATGACGTCATTAACAGGCTGCTGGCGGTGCTCTGTAGGCGACCCTGCCGGTCTGCAGTGAGGGTGGAGTTCAGCTCCCCACTGCTTAAACACATTTAGGGCATCATGTGACTTCAGGGGGGGTGCAATTATTTATCACCACCAAGAATTTTTCAGTGAAGCTGAACTTGGCTGTTTAATTGCCAGCTTCATGATCACATTTCCCCGTTCCGCCTTAAATGGTGCAGTAACCTCAGGTGCCAGAACATTACTGCTGCATTTAAGGCGGAACAGGAAAGAATGCTAGGTAGCGCCGAGACAGTTACTCTGGTTACTGTGGGGTAAATGAGTTTGCCGTGATGGAGTACACGGTTTCCAAACACACGGTGTACTAGACTAGTGTCTGTTTTGCTCTCTGCAGGAACATCGCCACCATCGCTGTGTTCTACGCCCTGCCTGTGATCCAGCTGGTCATCACCTATCAGACGGTCAGTACTGTCCACCTTACAGGACTACACAAACAGAGGAGTGATGGAGATGGATTGCTTCCTGTCCCCTTCACTTCTTTACTCCGACTATATTTGTTCATTTATGTGTATGTCTATTTATAGGTCGTCAATGTGACGGGAAACCAAGACATCTGCTACTACAACTTCCTGTGTGCCCACCCTCTCGGGGCCCTGAGGTGAGCAGATGTAGCTGTTTATCCTACTAGCCTGTCTTCCCTTTACATGCTCTTCACTCGTTACATTAAACAGGCTGTGTTGTTACCGTTCCTTTAAGGCTGGTATATGTAAATGAGCTCTGATTGGCTGGCCGGCGTGTTGCACAGAACACTTCTTGTAGCTTCAGCGTTAGTGGGCAGCGTTAAGCTGCTGTGGGGGGTATATACATTATACCACTTTCCCACAAGTCAACACATTCCCTCTCTCTGGGCTCTTCATGACGTGTGTGAGACGAGCTTCGGTCACAGTGCCCCAAGGATGAGGCGCATCGGATGCTTCTCCCCTGTCGAAACAGCCCTGTTCGGAATGGAGTGTCTGTTCCTGTATATGATAATGAACCACTACTGGCCCCGCCCCCTCCTCCTCTACAGGGGCGTGTCCTGATACCAGATCTTGAAGTTCATCTTCCACACATTGAGCTGACAAGCTAATAGCGTTGGTGTTATTGTGGAGCACCATTAACACCAAGAATTTTCCTTCGCTGAGGTAGCTCTGAAGCCATGGGCGGAGCTAATCAGATATGGGAGTGGTATTATTCTAATAAGGCCTCACTTGATGTTGGGGCTTGTTGAATTCCATGTTTCCTCTTCTGGGCAGCCCCCAAAAAGCTGACTGGGTGGCCGTTTATTTCACAACTCAATCTCACTCAGCCACTTAAGTGTTCAGAAGCATTCCTCGTGAGGTCTCACATGCCTCCAGCTCATCAGAAGCACTGGACACGTGTATATACGTCTGCTCCCAGTCCCTCCAAGTGATCAGAGGAGGTCTTTGAAAAAGCTGATTGATGTAGTGGTAACCTTTGATGTGACGTAGTGAATATTACCACCGTAGCTGTCCAAACACCGCAGGCAGGGCAAAACCATTCATCACTCCCAGTTTGAGTAAAGCCAAAGAATTTAATCCGGAGTCATTTTGGAGCATCTGTAATTGGTTTACAGTTGTACACCGAAGCCATATCACCAAACCACATGGCTTTTGTTCATACCCGAACTGAAAATAAGTCAACACGGGTTATTATGCAGGTGCTGAACGAAGTACGGGGTGATAACGTGCCCGTGTTTGTGTCTGCAGCTCCTTCAACAACATTCTGAGTAACTTGGGTTACGTCATGCTGGGGCTGCTGTTCCTACTGATTGTGCTACAGAGGGACATCCTGCACAACCGCGCTCTAATGCGCAACGACGTCACGGCACTGGTGAGACAAACGCCCACACTAGCTATTCACATCTCCTTCTCAATCAACCACACAGGCGCACTCTTAGCCCTCATCCATTTAGTCATTTATACTCATCCACTTAGTTTATCCTTATATCTGTCTCTCCGTGCTTCTCTCTCTTTCCGCAGGAGTGCGGTATTCCGAAACATTTCGGTCTTTTCTATGCGATGGGTACGGCTCTGATGATGGAGGGGCTGCTGAGCGCTTGTTATCACGTCTGTCCAAACTACACCAACTTCCAGTTCGGTATGACACTTACTGAGGGAACTGCAGATTCATACTGGATTATAATACTCCAGTTATTACTGTCAGACTGGAAACACTAGACATGCTGCAGATTCATACTGGATTATAATCACTCCACAGTTATTACTGTCAGACTGGAAACACTAGACATGCTGCAGATTCATACTGGATTATAATCACTCCACAGTTATTACCGTCAGACTGTAAACACTACACACGCTGCAGATTCATACTGGATTATAATCACTCCACAGCTATTACTGTCAGACTGTAAACGCTACACACGCTGCAGATTCATACTGGATTATAATCACTCCACAGTTATTACCGTCAGACTGTAAACACTACACACGCTGCAGATTCATACTGGATTATAATCACTCCACAGTTATTACCGTCAGACTGTAAACACTACACACGCTGCAGATTCATACTGGATTATAATCACTCCACAGTTATTACCGTCAGACCGTAAACGCTACACACACTGCAGATTCATACTGGATTATAATCACTCCACACGCTGCAGATTCATACTGGATTATAATCCCTCCACAGTTATTAATTATTAATTGTTGTTAATTGTTGTACTGGATTACATTCTTGTCTGTGATGATGTAAATCAGTTTGAAACGAATCCAGCTGTGGTGGGTGTTAATCATAAATGTGTCAGTGCTATTAGAACTCTAATACTACTGTAATATGGATATGATGATTAGAATTACTCAGGTATTACTTATTGAATAATTGAGGGCTGCTGATAAAATACCGGGTATCGTTAAATGACTCCAGACATGAACTTAGACCCATATCTCTCTTTCCCTCTGTCAGATACGTCCTTTATGTACATGATAGCGGGGCTGTGTATGCTGAAGCTGTATCAGAAGAGACACCCAGACATCAATGCCAGCGCCTACACGGCCTACGCATGCCTGGCCGCGGTCATCTTCTTCTCTGTACTGGGAGTGGTGAGTACACACGCACACAGGTGGAGGTTTACAGTCAAGACGGAGCAGAATCGTCTGTCACACTGCACTGGTGCTGTATGGGTACTGATTTGATGAGCTGTATCAGAAGTTTAGTCTCGCTGGGTAAGACAAGACCAGTGAAAGTTGCTGCTACTGATGTGGTGAATGGCGGTGATGTGTACTGAACACCAGCAGAGATGTAAAGCTAGTAAACGGGACGCATGGGAAACAAATAACTGCAGAAAGTTCAGTCCTGATTTCAGTTAACACTTGGGTTGTTAAACATGGCTCTTGTTTGTCTTACTCTCTGTCTGTCTCTGTCTCACTCTCTCTGTCTGTTTCTCTGTCTCTCACTCTCTTTCTCTCTCCTCCTCTCTCCTGTTTCCTTCCTCTTTTCCTCTCTCCCTCTCCCTCTCTCTTTAGGTGTTTGGCAAGGGTAATACAGCCTTCTGGATTGTGTTCTCTGTCATCCACATCCTGGCCACTCTGCTGCTCAGTACTCAGCTCTACTATATGGGCCGCTGGAGACTTGGTGAGACACGAGTGCAGCTTTTGCGCATTATGCACTTACTATTCACACGGTCATTCTGACAGACTGTAATACACTACAGGAAGTGTAGGGGGCAATATGACCCACACGGTCATTCTGACAGACTGTAATACACTACAGGAAGTGTAGGGGGCAATATGACCCACACGGTCATTCTGACAAACTGTAATACACTACAGGAAGTGTAGGGGTGATATGACCCACACGGTCATTCTGACAGACTGTAATACACTACAGGAAGTGTAGGGGGCGATATGACCCACACGGTCGTTTTGACAGCCTGTAATACAGTACAGGAAGCATATTTATGTGCTGCATTGCTGGTTGCCTGACTGCACGTTTGTGTTGTAGACTCTGGGATCATGCGCAGGATGCTGTATGTGATCTACACTGACTGCATTCGCCAGTGCAGCGGACCCATGTACATAGTGAGTAGAACATAGTCATCATTCTGTATCTCTGTATCTCTCCTACAGACCCACACATGTACAACATTTACATGCTAACGCAACATGCCAGATGTCTCGGTATGGAGCTGTAGAGGTTCCTAATGGTGTCCTGTGATAATCCATCCCACGCATCTCCCGGTTGTCTCCACTGTTCGGTGTAGTGGGGAATCTGTATGTTTTAGGGCTGTTTTCCCTCTAAAGGATCAGGAAGCTTTGATAGGAGGATGAACCCCACATAACAGTCTGTTCTGTTTCTCCTGTAAGGATCGCATGGTGCTGCTGGTGATGGGGAACATTGTTAACTGGTCTCTGTAAGTGCTGTTTCTCCGTTACTCACTTACGAGTTAGACAGTGGAGCCTGCTGTTAGCCTGACATTAATTTTACTGGTTGTTGTAAAACTGGTCTTTGTCTGTCTGCCTGTCTCTGTGTCACTGTGTCTCTGTCTGTACGTCTGTAGAGCTGCATATGGTCTCATTAAAAGGCCGAATGACTTTGCCTCGTACCTGCTGGCCATTGCCATCTGTAACCTGCTGCTGTACTTCGCCTTCTACATCATCATGAAGGTAAACAAGTCAGTAAATCTAAATCACAGACTGAACTGCACCGTAAGTGTGGCTTCAAAACCATCGCAAAGTGGCACTAACTGAACGTCCTGCTCTGTGTTGCGTGTGTAGCTGCGGAGTGGCGAGCGGATCCACTGTTTGGCGCTGGTGTGTATCCTCTTCACAGCGGTGGTTTGGGGCTTTGCACTCTTCTTTTTCTTCCAGGGTCTCAGTACCTGGCAGGTGAGTCTCACCCTGTAGCGTGTTTCAGTAATGGGGAGGTCTTACAGATCAGTAAACTACACCTCCTGCACCTCCACGCTAGAGCTTTGCTGTTTTAGTCCTCTGTGAACTCCTCAGTGCTAAAAGGTCTTACTATGAAATCACTTGTATCTGAACAGGTTGGTTTAGTTTTCCAGAGGGAGTTTTTACACAGCTCTGTGAACCTTAACCAGACAGAGAGTTTGATATCTGTGTAAAGGATTTTACCCCCCAGCACACAGAACGCATGATCAGTCTAACAGCCAGTGCTGCTCAGTCTAACTTCTCTCTTCATTCTGTCCCCTCTTCTTTCTCTTCCTCCCTTTTTCTTCATTTGTCTCTCTCTCCCTTACTCTTCTTTCTCTCCTTTTCTGTCTCTTATCTCTGTCCCCCTCTCCCTTCTCTCTCCCTTATCACTCCCATCTGTTTCACTCTTCCTGACTCTCTCTCTCTTCCCAACTCTCCCATCTGTCTCTCTTCTATACTCTCCCTTATCTTTCCCATCTCTCTCTCTCCTTTACTCTGGCTTCTCGCTTTTTCTCTCTCCCATCTCTTGCTCTTCCTGACTCTCTCTCTCTCCCATCTCTTTCCTTTCGTCTCTCTCCCTTCCTCTCCTTTCTTGCTTTTTCTCTCCCTTCTGTCTCTCTTCCTGACTCTCTCCCATCGCTCTCCTTTTGTCTTTCTCCCTTACTCTTCCTTGCCTTTTTTTCTATCTCTCCTATCACCATCTCTCTTCCTTACTCTCTTCTCTCACCTTTTCTGTCTTCCTCTCCCTTACTGTCTCCCATCTCTCTCTTCTTGACTCTCCCTTACTCTCTTCTCTCTCCTTTTCTCAATCTCTCCCATCTCTGTCTCTCTTTCTAGAAAACACCAGCAGAGTCTCGTGAGCACAACCGGGACTGTATCCTCCTCTCGTTTTTTGACGATCATGACATTTGGCACTTCCTGTCATCTATCGCCATGTTTGGCTCCTTCCTGGTGAGTCCACAGCCACACTGGTGATAGCGTACCAGTAAAGGTGCTACTGTTATACAGAGCGTAACACTGAGTATTCAGTAAAACATACAGAGAATTATAGAGGTTACTGTGAGGTTTAACTCTCTGTGCTCCTCTCAGGTGCTCCTGACGATGGATGATGACCTGGACGCCGTCCAGAGAGACAAGATCTACGTCTTCTAATTCAATCACTGCACAGAGACTTGCAGTGTTCGCTGCCCTAACGGTGGGTCACCCAGACTGGACAGAGCGAGCCGGGGGCTCCCTGTAGGTCAGGACACTGAATGTGCCAATTGCATCTGCCTGGTTCACTTTGCACCTGCTGGAGCTCGTGCTGTTTTGACTATCGTCATCGTGGTAACAGTCCGTCTCTGCCTCCATGACGCTGTGTCTTTCGAAGCGATGGCTTTCAACGGTTCGGATGGAGAGAAATCAAACCTGCCATGCAAACGTCAATGCATTACGTACATTCTCTGCTGCGTGTTTGAGGATGTGTGTGTGTGTGTGTGTGTGTTCCGTCGACCTGTGGCCTTCATGTTTTTATTTGGGGTCCTGTGGGGTATAATCGATCTCAGAATTACTGTAGCTGTTCAGCCTTTTCAGATGATGATGATGATGATGTTGCTGATGATGATGATGATGATAGTGGTGGTGGTGGGATCTACTTTGCACTGTAAAAATGCTTTTAAGAGCTGAGATGTTACTCAATAAAGTATTTGTATGTTTTCAATACTGTAAATGTGTTTCCAGGTGCGACTTCTTTTACAGCCTGTACTGGACACTTAGGTAAGGACATTACTGAAGTGATTTTACTCCTCCTCCTCCTTCCCCAGTCTCCGTAGCCCAGACATGGCAAGAACATGTTTAGTGTGCACCCTGGAGCAGCAAGGCTGATGCTGCTCATATGTAATGAAAGCCTATATCCCACCAGATGGCGTAAAGCTAACTGCATGTCCAGATGTTCACTTCAGACTGTTAGGTGGACTTCCTCATCTGGCTTCTGACATACTATTACATTAACAAGGACAGCATGATAGATTTCACAGTAGTAACCTAGACGGGCTGGGAGTGTATCAGTAAGGTCCTGATAGGTTGTCACAGGGATCTGGAGCCATGTTGACTGCAGCGCATCCTACAGCGGCGTGAACGTGGCGATCGAGGTGCTCCTACAGATGCTCAGTTGGGTTGAAGTCTGGGGAATTAGGGGCCCAGGGTAGTACATGGAAGACTTGGCAATGCTCTTTCAACCAGCGTTGGTCATTCTAGCCGTGTGACATGTGGCACTCTCTTGTTGGAAGATCCCAGCCTCCCCAGGGAAGAGAATCAGCATGTATGGGTGTACGTGATCTGTAAGGATGTATTCATAGCCAGATCAGTTAAAAGTGCCTTCCATTTGGATGAGTGGGACTAAAGCATGCCACGCAAACATTCCCCAGATCATTCCACCAGCTCGTCTTCTTCCACAAATAAGATAGACACATACATACACGCAGATATATACACACACAGTCATATCAGAATATTAAAACCTCCTCCTTGTATCTATACTCTGTGTCCAGTTCATCCGGTAAAGTTTACTGCATGCCAAACTGACCAACACCTCACACACTTGATCCTTGTTGGTATAAAACACAGTATTTATTTGGCTCTTAGAAAAATAAATGTAGAAATTCACACCTACATAAACAGAGGGATTTTACAGGCTAACCACGGTCTGGTCCCCAACGTGACACATTTGTAAACAACCTTGCGCTTCTTCAGAAAGCTGTGACGATTTCATATGGCTTACACAATGTGCCTTCAAAAAGTAACAAAGACCCCATCAGAAATACCCAGCCCTGAGCTCGTTTTATCTGCTCTTAAAAGTGGTAGGCCAAAAACTGGAAACTGCATAGGCTACACGTGACTTTCACCAGCACTGCTGTATAGCTTCGTTTAAAATAAATGGGTCAATTTAAAAGTGCAACAAATAAAAACAAAGATGGAGCTGATGAACCGATACAATCTTTAGTTTTGGGGGCCTCAGGCAAGATCTTCACTCACTCCTGCATGTTCTGAGCTACTTAATCCTTATGAGTTGTAGGGGGGTGTTGGAGGCTATCCCAGCAAAAGACCGGAAAGACCCTGGACAGGCCACCAATCCATCGCAGAGCACACTCACTCACACCTCACACATACGGGGGTAATTTGGCATCTCTAGTTCACCTGACTGCACGTCTTTGGACTGTGGAAACCAGAGCCCCTGGGCGGAACCCACACAGACACAGAGAGAACATGCATACCCCACGTAGTGAAATCCCTGGACTCCCCAGTCAGTAATCGAACCCAGGCCCTTTTTACAGTGAGGCAACAGTGCTACCCACTGCACACAGTCGAGAACGTTTGTTTGGTTGATTTAACTACACCTTTCTTTCCGGCCCTTTCTGTTTTCCTCCTCTGATCATCAGCTTTTTCTATGATTGTACACTGAGACTGCAGAATCATGTGGGTGCCTAAAACACTCCCTTTAAAAGAGACACCATACCTGAGGAAGGTACCTTTTCTTCTGAAGGGGCCCAGATTTACCATTTGTTTCAGTTCAGTCACTCATACTGCATTTCATCTCTCTCTCTCTCTTTCTCTCCCACGTTTATAGACTGCTCTGTGCTTCTCTGACCTCCTTAGTGTCCTATCTTCTCACTGTCATAGCAAACCCTCATATCTCTGAAATGGTAACGGAACAGGAGAAGAAAAAAAAAAAGTCACTTTTGGATCATTATTGGTCCATTAACATGAAATGTTCACACAACGTAAAAACAGCCATGTAAAAATATAAATAAAGGAGTTATAAGCTTTTGACATTTGAAAGTGACAGTTTGTTAAGTCTCTTTAGACTCTGAACCCTGTTCTCTGATTTGTCTCCACTGCACATAATCAGGACCTCATTTATTATTATAGTGTTGAACACAAAGACGCGTTTATCCTCCCTCTGTTCATCCATCATCAGTAATGATACACCTTTATCTGATTGTTGTCGTCCAGGCTGAGCTGGACTAAACCACCCATGGAGGGGGGAGTCCTGTAGCGTGAGAACAGAGGCCTGAGCAGCAGTTAAGAAATCACAATTGTGTAAGACGGCAAATAAATATTCCATGGCTCTATATGCACTTATTTATGTACACCCACCCTGTACTTCACCTAACTGGCCACTTTATTAGAAACACCATCTTGTGCGTTCAGTAACAGGCCACTTTTTTTACTTTTTTACTTTTTTTTTTACTAAATGGCTGTGTTATTAGAAACACCCACCTTGTGCAACCTAACCAACCACCTAAATAACATCTGGCGTCATTAGTCAGAAGCTGAACTATGAATGTAGTGGAGAGCCGTGTTTGGACAGTAGTGCAGCATATGGGTGCAGTAGATTAAATGTCCACTGACCTAATAAACAAATGTATATGTAAACGTAGGTAAGGATACATGGTGGGGTCTTTGCGTCGTGACTCCAGCCACCTTTTATTCCCTTCGATCAGACCTTGCAACATCTGGCTGTCCATCTCTGAGGGTTTAGACTGTACAGAGGAGAGACTACACACACACACACACACACACACACACACATATGCACACAATTTTAAAAAGGCCCCATACACTGTAAAGATAGATAGATAGATAGATAGATAGATAGATAGATAGATAGATAGATAGATAGATACTTTATTGATCCCAGAGGGAAATTCAAGGCATCCAGTAGCAGATATACAAACTATACAGAAGTAACAACAGAAGCAAGATAGATTGTACAAATAGAGACAGAGATACAATATAAAGTATGAAAGTATAAAAATAGAGTCCTTAGTGTCTGGGTAAGGTATAAAGTATAAATGGAGGTAGTGGTAAACAATTTGCTAAGCAAATTAAGAAGATGGCTGTTGTCAGCCATACAAACAGTACAGAATGGAGTAGAATAATACAATATAAATAGAAATAGGGCATTTAGGAGGGAGTGTGTGCAGAGATGGGGGTGTGTCCAGAGGAGGGAGTGTGTGCAGAGATGGGGGTGTGTCTATTGGAGTGACCGGAAGGAAAGAGTGTAAAGCCGTATTTACATTGTTACAACAAAGTGTGCCGTTCCCCCTAGCAGGTTAATCAGCAAGCTGATTGGCCCCTTTTTATTTAAGGTAGGACTTAAACTGCTGCCATGCTTTTGCATACATAATGTATGGGAACCTGTGCGTGTGTAAGGTCACCTTGCTGGGGTGTATCCGGAATAGGTCGGTTGAGCCCTCGTGGAAAAGGGTGTGCTGGTATTCATGGAAACCCCTAAAATCAGAGAGAGCTTTACTGAGAGCAGGACAAAACATACAAAGTACAACAGTTCTTACATTCAGTGCCTCAAATTTACAAAAACAATTAATTTATAACCCTTTTCATTAGCTCTGCCCGCCTTGAGATTTCATCACCACTGCTGTAATACAAGGTACTCTAACTCTACAAGGACCCTGTTTACATCTAGACTCCAATCACTTAAACCACTTCAGGAGGTGGTCCGATACACATCTGAGCCACATGTTATAGCAGCCTGTAGTCTGTTTAGCACAGCAGTGCCTGTCCATGATGCTACTGGGCATTTTGTTTCGTTTGGTCACAAACCATGTGGGTTGTTTCAACCTCCTGTTCGAATATAATACCCTGTCACCTATCTTTGGAGACAGGGTTCTCTCTCCTCTGACCTGGCCAGGACGTACACCTGTTCAGACCAGCCCAGCACTCTTCACATTACTTTGATTTTAATTTTTTTCAGAAAAATGTTGGATGGGGAGGATAACTGGTTGTACTATTTGTGGACTGCATCTTGGAGAGACACTAGATACAAGAGTATTTTTTAAAGAACCCACGAGACTCCCTAATGCATACAATCCATGTATGTAAACTGGACAAGTGTCTGGATGTAGGCCACATCAACATTTGGTGGATGCTTTCCCTGGCACAATTCCTAGGAGAATTCCCTGCAGACTGGGATTTTATCCACTGCTGGTAGACCTGTATGACTGTACACTTCCATACACCTGCAGATTCAGCTACTTCCTTCACACTATTGTCTTTGGCCACACCCAAATGCAGTCACTCCTTTTAGCCAATCATTAACATCTGCTCTGGAGCCATTTTCCACACATGGAACGAGACATTCCCTGCACTGTAGCACCTTTTCCCA
Organism: Prochilodus magdalenae; assembly: GCA_024036415.1. NCBI lineage: Eukaryota > Metazoa > Chordata > Actinopteri > Characiformes > Prochilodontidae > Prochilodus > Prochilodus magdalenae. Next base: position 169,127 of record JAMWET010001860.1, read on the forward strand.
ATCACATTATATTTAAAGCGCTGATTCCTATCATGTGACCGACAGTGCTGATCTGGACCAGTCCACACCTACCAGAGAGGAATTTGCTCCAGTGGGAGCTAGGTGGCTCAGATCCTCGTGCTGCAGTGATGCCGTTAAGACTGCTGCGAGTGAACCCGTTCTGATTGGTGATGGAAGTGGAGGCGGAACTTGGAGTCCAAGCCCACATGGGGGCAGGAGGAAGAGAGGAGGGACGATGAGATGGCCGAGACAGTGAATGGAGTGGGTTTAGAGGGGGTGCTGTGCTCTGGGTAAAGGATCCTAATGCCCCCAGCACAGTGTTCAGCTGACCAGAGATGTGCTGTAATGATTCAGCTAACTGCTGCACCTTTACTGGAACTGTGGGGGCTGGAAACGAGAGAGAAAGAAAAATGTTTGGAAAGAAGGAGAGAAAAACATCTGCATCTTTGAAGACTGATTCTCATTGGCTGCACTGTACTGTGCCTCTTCGACTCCAATAAGGACGAACTGCTTTCAGTAACACTTAGTTTAGCATGAAGGGGAAACTAAACTTGTGCTGCCATTTTCAAACATGTTCACGTTTGTGGTTCAGACATAAACATGATTTACCGAAAACGGGCACTCAGGAGACAGTTATTATTTTCAAACAGTGTATATATACCACACCAAAGATGAAGCAGGAAAGGTAAAGACACTTTCTTTGATGCTTGATAATACATGTGTTTCCTACCTGTTCCTTCTTGGCCGTATGCACTGCTGATGTCCGAATCTGTGACGTCGAATGTGACTTTTCGGTCTGCTGTTAGCCTCTCCCCTTCGTCACAGGACAGCTGAAACACAGTTGATTGTGTGAACAATTATTTTTACTGTAGGCTGCTGTTCATAAAGCTGATATAGCCTATGTAAACATTTATAAATGATTATTTTAGTAGACCTAATTTGCTATAAGAATTACATCTGCTAGTTTTGATCAGAGCACTGCTGAAGGGCTCTTATGACAGATGATGCCTGGACGGTTATGGCAGTTGTCATAACAAGCTGGTGTAGTGCTCTCGTAGCCTAATGAACAGTTCCTTACAGTGGAGTCATACATTAACGCTGTTTCACATAAGCATTTTATGTATTTATTTTGTTTAGAAACAATCTTTTAATTAAGCAAAATAAATTGTAGAGTATCTTCCAGTGATTACGAAAGTTATTACATGAGTCTGACCTCTTAAGCCTACATTTGACATCTCAAAGGAAGTTTAAAAAAGAAAAAACGGTCACCCAAGTTCACCAGTCAAGATTTTTACATAAACCTGGCAACACGCTGAAATGCAGATACAGGCATTTAAACCTCAGGGCCCTTGCAAATTTGTACTTTGGACTGGTTCAACACTTATGAGTGTTCAAGGTGCGCAAGGCCTTTTGCTATAGATCATATGCTGGGCTCCCTTACACTCCAGCCTTTGACAAGCCCAGCTCCATGAACATTATATGTTTTAATTAATGCTATCATGTTTAGTTTGAAAAAGCCAGCTGGACTTACAGCTCCCATGAAAGTCGTGGCAGCCTGTATACAGCTTTGTGGTTTTCCAAACATTTCCAACATAAAATAAAGCCCAATCCCATTTTACCCCTTACCCCTAACACTTGTCCCTACCCCTCCATTTTGCATGTTCAGGTCTAGGTGTAGGGTTTTCCTCAATTGTTGTCGAGATGGAGGGGTAGGTTGAAGAGTTAGGGCTACATGGCCGCTTTAAACAGATTTTTCAGAGGCATCCTCCAAACTTGGTGTTATGAGAATATTCTCAGAATGCCCTGTGAGATGGCTGTGCTTTTTTTCACCTATGCTCTTCGTCTGTTTACATAAAAGCTGCTGAGGACAACTGATAATGTATCTGGTTCTTGAAGTGTTGTCCCATTCCATAGGAGGAAGATTTCAACCACTACCCCTGTAATTTAGTTTCAAGGGTGAGGGTTACACTCGAAAACAAGGGGTAGGGGTAAAAATAAGAAAAAGGATTGGGTCTTGTAGCTGCTTTTTTGTAGATGTAGCTGCTTGTTTTAAATGTCAGCAACAATAATGTGCAAGTATCAATGTTGGAAGATAAATATGAATATATCCAAATGTAAAACCAGCTCTACCACAGCACTGCAGAAGTCTTGTTATAATAATAGCTTTATATACCAGTTATGGTGGACCCCTGTGATTGTTTCAGATGATCAATTCCCTGTCAGGGGCCTGGAAGACTTTATGGAAAGGTAAAAACAATCCTATGTACTTTTTCTTAGACAACTAGACAGTTAATCTGTTGAACTACATGCAGAAAAGCTGGGGGACGCTGATGACGGTGATGTTATCTTACTTCTAATTGGGCCACAGAATTAAACTGACTGGTAAAAAAGATCAAACACTAGTTGACAAGTCAAACATAATAGTTGTACTCCCTCTGGTTTGTGTGCACGAGGGCACATACCTCCTCTGCCAGTGAAGTCTCTAGCTGGCTAAGTCTCTCCTCTTTCTGTCTGAGGAGACTCTGTCCTTTCTGCACCGTCTCCCTCAGTTCCTCCAAATGACTTGCCTCCTACAGCACAGGAGAAAAGTTAGAAATTAGACTTTAAGACTCCTGAAAGTAAAACATTTTAAAGTAATGCAACACTATGATAATAAAAATGTTCTTTCTCTATAACTTATTTAAATCTAAGTCCACTTTACAACTACATAAGGGAGGCCCTTAGAAGCAAGGACTACATATATCGGCAATGAGTCTAGTGAAAAATGCTGAACATTAAAACCCATGTACAAATCATAATTTTTAAATAACCATTAACTGAAAGTACAGACAGACACAGACCTGCTCAAGGTTGTTGTAGAGCTGGCTGGTAAAGTCCCCTGGTGAGGGGTCCTGCATGGTGGTATGTGCTGCCCTCAGGGCTGCCTGCCTCTCTTTTAGGCTCCCTGTCTGTCTCTCTAAAAAGCGTCGAGCTCTCTGTAGAGAAATGCCTTCACACGAGATATACTCCCTTAAACTACTCAGAGAGAGAGAGAGAGAAACAAAGAAAGAGAAAGAGAGAAAGAAGCAGAGAAAGTTAGAGAGAGAGTGATAGAGAATGTGTTTCACCCTCATATCCACATTTAGAGTTTCCTAAATGTCTAAATTGTCTAAGACGTACTCATCGATGCTGCTCTGGCTCTCCCGGGACACTGGTGGAGGAGAGATAGGAGGCTGTAGATCCTGCACTCGCAGCGCCTCTTCTTTGTCTCCATTCCTCTCTCCATTCCTCTTCCTCTCCTCCTCTCGCTCCACACTCTCTCTCTGCTCCAACTCACTAGCAGAAATAAACACAGACAGATTTCACACATCATCAGGAGACACAGACATGAGTTGAATGCAGCATTTTTTGTGCATGTATGTGTGTATATGTGTGTGTGTGTAGGTGGGTGGGTGTTACCTGATCCTCCGGCTGAGTCGATCACATCTGTCCTGCAGCAGAGATACTTTGGTCTGCAGTCTCTCTCTCTCCTCTCTAATCTTATCATTCTCATCTCTTTCTCTCTTCCTCTCCTCCTTCTCTCTCTCCAGCTCATCCCTCGCTCTCTTCCTCTCCTCCTTTTCTCTATCCAGTTCACTCTTTGCTCTCTTTCTCTCCTCCCTCTCTCTCTCTAGGTCCTCCCTCGCTCTGTCTCTCTCCTCTCTCATTCTCTCCAGCTCGGCATGCAGGCGATCTCTCTCTTTATGGAGGCGAGGAAGAGCCTGGAGAAACAAACGTGATTAACATTACGAAAGACAACATAAACCAAGAAAACAAAATTATGGATGGATGTAACTCACTCTAAATGTAGGTATTGTGGTATACACTGAGTCTGTTCTACAGTTTCTCATTAGGTCGAGTGTATAACTCTAAGCTCTAAATGTAGGAGCTGTGGGAGGTGTAGGTATTTACGTTAGCTGTATCGGTAAGGACTATAAAATATTTCTAGTTTGACTAATATGCACTTTCTTGGGCCATTATCTGTGTAAATGTCTCCTACAGTTATATTTTTATTTTCAGTGTATTTTTTTTTAAACCACACCAAATCTGTTGTAAATGTAAATGTAGACCAAAAGAGTGCACACACCTCTATCCCTCTCTCTACTTCATCTTCTTCCTCACCCAGTTGTTGCCTCCTCTTCTTCAAATCAGCTGCCTGCAGTCAAACATCAAGAATGTGCACATAGACACTCACAGTTAACACCCTTCCATACTTGCGGTCACAACCACATCTTCACACACTACGCTATAAATGCTGCTTAGTTACCTGAGCCTGTAACCTTGCTTCCTGAGTTTTGAGTTCTTTGGTTTTCAGCTCCAACTTCTCTATTAGCTCCTGCACTTCAGACTCCTACACACAAACACAGAATAGAATAGAATAGAATCTTTATTGTCATTATTCTTGCGTACAACGGAGTTTAGTGCGACACTCTCCAAGAGAAAAACAACAATAACAATAGAAAGAGCAGAAATTATACAGGTAAGATATTTACATATTTACCCATGAGAAATTTACATATAAGCAGTGCTAGTAGAGAAAGACATTTAACTGCAGTATAATATAAATATAAATTTATATATTTATATATATAAATTGCACTGGTTAACTTAACAGCACTGGTTAAGTTGTTCTGTTAGGGTGCGTTTACATTTGTAGTGAAGCTCCGTTGATCCAAATCAAAGCAGAAAACAGGGCTTTTCTGCATTATATTTTTATATTTGCATTCTGGCTAATTATGATTTATTAGTATCTGCAAAAGTTAACCAAGTTTTTTAAAGACACTGTGTTCTCCACACAGAAAGGACTATCCAGATTGTTAACAATGTAACGTTCATAGTTTGTCTTGTATCTATGAGACTCTGAACAACAGAAAATAATTCATCTTTCAAAGATTAAACCTAACTGATGTCTTGAGTTCCCAAACAATAAAGTCCCTGTAGTGTTTGTGTGTACTTCTTCTGACCTTCTGTGTGTGTACTTTGCGGACGCTGTGGTGCTGAGAGTCAAGCTGCAGCCTGAGCTGTTCCAACTGAGTCGTGTGAGAAGAAAGCAGCCTCTCTCTCTCCTCCTGAAGAGCGCTTAGCAGCCGCTCCCTTTGCATGCTCTCCTACACACACACACACAAACACACTTGTGGCAACAGAGGCAAGGAAAAAGTCCCCTAGAGTAATAGGAAGAAACCTTGAGAGGAATCGGGCTCGAAGGGGGAACCCATCCTCCTCAGGTCGATCCCCCATGAAGAGAGAAAGACAGCTAACAGGAAAAGAAGTTTGGAACATCTATTATATACATCCTGATTAATCCAGGAGGTATTAATTGCAAGGGTATAGCAACATGAGGCAACGTGTCAAATTCATAATCCAAAAAAAAAAAAAAAAAATTGGCTGACGATAACGGTGGTCGCTTGCCAAGAGTTTCAGCCGTTGTTGTGTTTACTGTTCAACATGACCAGAGGTTAGAATACGCCGTCAGGGCAGCGGAGCTACTTCTTCATCCTCTCAGGTTGAACTGATTCCACTCCTACAGCACTACAGTGACTCACTATTGCCTCTTCAGGTACTAAGTGTTATCATGTGATAGGATGGGCCAGGGGCTAGCTGGTTAGCATGCTAACTTCAGGAGATATCTCTGCAATACAACACATAGACGTCTCACACATGCACACACACACACACACACATATGCACACGTACGCGCACACATGCAGACATATGACCACACACGCTCAAAAACACACAAGGTACCTCCTCCATGTGTGTGACTCTGATGGTGTGTAGTTGGTGCCTGTGCTCCTCTTTGATCTGCTCCAGTTTCCTATTGTGTTCCCTCTGCACCTCTTCCCTCACTTCCTGTAAGACCTCAGACAGCTGCCAATCACACACAAACACACACACAGACACACACACACATGTTGTTTGCTTCTTGTTGGGAAAATGGCTTGATATACTCTACTGGACAGTTACTGGAAGGTGTGCTGTGTTAACAGTTGGTTTACCTCTCTTTGGTACTCAGACAGGTGCTGCTCAGGTCGAGGACTCCTCAGTTCCCTCTGTCTGTCACTTGCTCTCCCCTGATAAACAAAATGCACATGAACAGATATCATGAAGGCCAGAGGCACAGAGTTATACATTTGAGTTTTCTTCTTTGCTGAGTACAGGTACTACACTGTTAATATAGCGGCCAAATAACTGAAACCTCAGCAATTAGGAGTCATTAAATTATCACAAGCTTGCTTAACTGAAGCAAACAGGCCTAGGCTGACCAACTATATATTTGAATTGCGACTGAGCCATTGCTTTAAAGCAATACACTGGTCAAGTTGCTATCCAACCTCCAGTTTGAGTGAATGAAATTGCTCCTCCTTCCACTCCTTAAGTCGCTTCCTCTCAGCTTGAAGCTCCTCTTCTGACTCCGCCCTCAGCTTGTCCAGGTCTCGCCTCCTCTGCTCCTCCAGCCTTTCTCGCTCCACCTCCAGTTCAGACCGCATCTCTCTCATTCGGACCTCATTCTCTTCTCTACATGCACAAATGAACAACGTGGTAATGTCAGAGAAAAACATTTCACTAACGAACAGTTATTACAACAGGTTTGCTTGTAAACACTCTTCTCTTGAAACACTTGAGGAAAGAAGATGGAAGAAGAAGGCCAAATGGATTCCTTGAGGAATAACAACAAAGAAGTTATCATTTCTCTTTTATTCACTGCAACTAGATGTTTTATTGCATTCTACATAATAAACACCACAAAGAGACTAGGATACACCTAGAGAAACAAACACAGTGGCTGATGTTGTCCACTTTGTTTTCAAGGCAGCAGACTTTGATGGTAACCAGTGCCTGAACGTACTGAATGACCAGGTTATTCCATCAATGGATTACTTCTTCAAAAACTATGCTACAGCAAATGTGGCCTATAAGCAAAGCTAAAAGTGGTCCAAAAAGTGGTCTGACTTTTTTGGGGTCAGGCAGCGTAGAGACTAAGATTATACTGATGTACTCACCATCATCCATCTTTAACCTTACATTTTTACAGCCAGCTCATACTCATCATATAAGCTGTTACTTATTAAGATGTGCTGCCATCATTTGCTTAGACTGACACAATAGAATGTTATTTCCAAAACCTTATATGTATTCATTGAAGTAATCTAAGTTGAAGTAATCCTTTAAGTCCAGTATGAGTAGACACACAGCACAGATCACTTCCCCATCGTTCTACAGGAAAGAAGTGAGTTTTGGCCTGTTATCTGGCTAGCTGTATGATAAAGCACCCTAGTTGGTGGCATGTGAATGCGTACCTGAGCTTGTGTATCTGTACTTCTCTCTCTCTCAGAGCCTGCTCTCTGAGCTGCTTTAGCTTGGATTGTGTCTCCTGGTCCAAACGATCCTCCTCCTCCCTCTGATCTCTTTGCAGTCTCTGCTTAAGAGCCCTGAAACATGATTACCAATCACACATATATAGTAATGTATTTTATATACAGCACTGAGGAGAAGTCAGAGACCTCTCTCTAATTCGTTTAATGTCCAGTCAAAACTGATGTTACGTACGGGAGCGAGGGAACAATACATGAAGGGTGGTCTCCGAGTGTAGCACACTATCATATTCACACGTCCTACATGTAGACATCACCTAATGATCCTTAAATATGACAGAGATAACTCACAAACTCAAACTCACCTAATCCTCTCCTCGTTCTCCTCCTTCATCCTTTGCTCCTCCTCCTCTTCCTCTCTCCTTAGCTCTTCTCGGAGGAGGCGCAGTCTCCTCTCTCGTTCCTCCACTGTTTGCCGTCTCTCCTCCTCTATTTGTCTCTCTGTCTCATTCTCTTCCTCCCTCCTTCTCTCCTCTTGCTCTCTCTGCCGTTGCCGTCTTCTCTCTTCCTCCCTTTCCTTCTCTTCTTCGCTGGCTTGCTCTCTGAGCAGACGCAGGGTATGTTTGTCTCTTTCTCCTCCATTCTTCTTAACTTCTGCATGCCTTCTTTCCTCACTTCTCTGGGTTTCCTCTCTCTTCCTCTCCCTCTCCTCCTCCTCTCTCTCTTTCTGCTCCCTTTTTAGTTTATTTTCTGCTTCTTGCTTCTTTTTCTCCTCCTCTATCTTTTCCTCTTCCTCTTCTTTTGCAGGTGCGCTCCTGGTTAACCTCCCACGGGCTGTCTCTGGTCTGGGCCAAAAGGGGGCACTGTTGCTGCTGCTGGTTTTCAGCCGCTCCTGCAGTGGGCTGGAGGGCTTGGAGAGAGAGGATGAGGACGGAGGGGAAGAAAGCTTGTCCAAACAAGCAGCCCGCAGTTCCTTAGTGCTGAGAGGAAAATTAAAAGATGTGTCACTGCATCGCTGCACCTGTTAGAGTGTAATGTTGTAAAGACCATTTATATCAATCTAATTCGGGCATGTGTTTCTAATATACTGCAAGGCATGTGTGAAAATATAAATGCATGCATAACAATGTTCAGCCATATTGGACATGTGTGTATTTTGTGATAGCCTTGCAGCAATGTTGTCTATTTGTTTTTATTGGGTTTGTATAAGGGAAGCATGCTCTGGCCTCTTTACTATTGTAGCGTCGAAGGGTCCTGAGCACAGAGAGTGACCATTCCAGTAATATTTCCCACAGACAATAGTTTCACATGAAATACTTGTAAGCAACAGGTTCAGCGGTTGGTGTTGGGGGGGTCAAGAAGCCCAAACTAATCCTGTTCTGTGGTGTTTAGATCTGTAGCCTGCTAGGTAAGCTAATATTCACTGCAGCCTCTCTTTTTGATAGCAGGAAACTTAGTTACCCTAGATAGGGAGCTACAGATCCAAACAGTGCCCCATTCCACAGTACAAGTTTGATTCAGATTTACTGGCTTACAGAAAAACAAGTTCTATGGTGTGTTAAGCCGCAGTCTGTTGCGCTAACTTATTTAGCAGGCTAAAAGTGCCACTCACTACAGTTCTAGCGAACTGATATTCAAATAACAAACGTTTAGATAATAGAGATACCTCAGAGCACAAACTGGCATTGGAGTGACAGCCAGAATCAAACATTCTCGGTGGTGTGTGTAGTTTTTAACATATTAGCCGACACTGAGCCAGTAGTCCTGAGTAGTACTGTCCTAAATAGCAGTCCTGATTTAGCAGCATGCACTGCATTGGGTCTTGCAAGTCCAGACCAGCGTAACTCAGCGTAACTCACAATACAACGATGCCATCCTTTTGGCTCTAAGTTTGTAGGAGAGGCCACTGTGTAATCAAATAGCTGTGTGAAAGGAATATGTCTAAGGCAAACCTGTCTCTAGCTTCTGCTCCCAGCTCCTCCTCCATATCACTGCCTTCCTCTCTCTTGTAGTCTGTCCTCGTCCCATCCTGAAGGGCAGAGCAACACATCCAGAGATTCAACATCCTACAAGGTCTAACTGGGATCTAGGCATGCATGAAGCTTACAGACCATAAAGTACTGGAGGGAACATATTGTCATTTAACATTGTGAACTAACGAAACATAGCCCATAGAAACACAGCCTATGTGGCCCAGATGTGTAGGATGTCAGCAGATAAACACTTCTCCACACATGGATTTAGTGTTCATTTGGCCTGATCAGGTGCATGTATACAGATGCAGCCAACCGGAAGGGAATTCAGAGAGTGAGCCAGTCCTACAGCAGACAGTAAGCTTATGGCACACTTACCTGTGCTGTTGAAGGCACTGCTGGAGAAAGGTCTGTCAGGTCTAGAATGTTCTCTGAAAACTTGGAGCGGAAACCCATCTGAGGTAACATGAGAAGAAGCAACATTCATTTACAGATGCTCAACAGCATGTTGTGTTGGTAAACACCATCTAGAAACTCACTGATGCACTTGGTGAAGAACCAACATCCCCCCAACATCTGGAATTTTAGAAAATAAACACAGGGCTGAACAGGAGGAAGATTACCTTTACATTTTCTGAACAGCCAGACATTTCCTCAATGTGCCCACTGGCCTCTGATTCCTGTAGACACAGAGGAAACAACCCTGAATTACTACTCCAACAGACATTCCTCCTGTCTCTCCAAACTCCCATTCTTCTGTGGCACAATCTAAACAAGCAGAGCAGTGCCATTCTGTAACACACAGCACAGCCACTACCTTTTCAAGAAGCATCCTGACAGAAAAGCACAAAGCACAAGCAAACAGGTCAAGTGAGACACACTGACAGACACATACACACAGAACAGCTATGACCATACAAAGAGTGAACAGGTAGAAACAAGAGAGCAGAAGGCCACTTTCTCACAGCCCAGTTCAGTTGTGTGGGTCCACTTTAGTAAGGCCTAGTCTAGTCCATTTCGGCCTGGTTCTCCCCAATAGCACCCAGTCTGGTCCCGTTCATTCCAGGCCTTACTTCTCTGGTCATTTACACAGTCATTCTAGGCCTTAAGTCTCTGATCACCTCTCGGTCATTTACACCTTAACTTCTAAGCCCAAAGGTTTCTATGATATCCACTCATTTGCCCCATTGTTTCTGCTGTATTACAGCTCAGTGTGATAAATATCACACCCCAGGAGCAGCAACTAGAGCCCTAGCAACCAACACAGATGGAGAAGAATGGGTGGATGAACAATGAACGGATGGAAAGCAGGGATGGTTTAATGGATGGTTTGGCCAAGTTTACACAATATTCCCCTTAGCATAAACGGCCAATCAGCCAAGACATGTTTACCTCTTTAGTAAACTGAATATATGAGGCTTATATAGTTAACAAGCAATGGAAGCTTGCATTGGAGCAAACGTACAAACCAGTTAGCACTGGATCATGTCTGTTTGAGCTTACTGAACAACTCCACACAGTTGGTGATAATTCACATAGCACATGCAGTTAGCACTGTGCCAACAGGTAGTGTTTGGTCAGGCCTCCCCTGATCATGAAATTGCTACAGTAATTATTTACAAAATAGTTTTGTTATTCTGTACATACAACTACTAAAGTCCAAACATAAAGTGACGAAATTGGCTGATTAAATATCTTGTTATCTTAGCAGTCAATATTTATTAGCTCCTGATGAGAGAAACAGCATAAGCTCAAATAAACAAACATTACTCACTGCCAGATCCTGAAGCTATTGTTTTTGTAGGACTTACAACGTGTCTAGATACATAGATCTTTCTCTATGATTTCCGTGTATCTTACAGATTAATAACCACCTACATTCTGACTGTTGTGAAGTAAACATGATTGTCAAAGCTAACAACTGCTGTAAATATCAGACAATCAGAGGTTTTTTTTTTATATATACATTGTGGGCTCTCATATACGCACCCATTACTTGTCAGCTACATAACTGCTAACAGATTTAAAACAGTTTTGATATATATAATCACATCGTGGTATATAAATAAATCCATTTTAGATTTTACTGTGCAAAAAGCTAAAAAAACTGAACAACATGTACACAAACCTGTTCATACTGCTATCGTAATTGCCTAAATGTGCTAAATGTGGTTTAACATCTGAACGTCTACAAGACTGAAGCTGGCTTCTTCTTTGGGAGCTTTACGTTTTTGTTCCTTTTGTTCCACCTTGGAGCAGTGAATGCAACTGAATGTAACTGCTGTACCATTTAAGGTGGACTAAGAAATTCAAACCAGAAGCCAACTAAAAGCTCTAGCCATTTGTCTCCTACAGTGTTGGAATGGGTAAAATAGTTAGGTATCATCCTAGAAGGTATGAGAGAACACAGACGAGATGTGTCTGGTGGCTCTGTTTCATGCTATGGCCCCAAAAAGACCGGCAGTTGTGCTACGGTCATATAGTGGCCCACTTCAAATGGACTACAGAGTCGAAGGTGACAGAGGGTCTAGTGCGTTTACTGAATCTAATTTCTTTTAAATCCAGACTGGAACATCCGGAAATCCCAACGTACTTTTGGTCCATATCAGTTATGACAAAGCTGCCCACTGCTGACTCATAGCTCCAACACAAAAACTAAAGAAGCAAAACCCAGATACCAAACAAGTCTTGGCTGATCAGCTACGTTTGTACCACACGCATCACATGGGAATGGAAGAATGGATGAGCGGATGAGTGGGATAGCATAGGCATAGCCATTTTTTTCTCCATCTAAAGAGCATGGAAGACAAGTAGATGCATGTACACTATATGTCCAAAAGTTTGTAGACAAAGTGTCTTCAGAAATGAAGGGTATTAATAGGGAGTTTGTGCTGCAGTAACAGCCTCTACTCCTCCGGGAAGTCTTTACACTAGACAAGGGTGCTGTGAGGTCAGGTACTGATATCCCAAAGGAACTGGGTGGAGGTCCATCTCTCCAGAGAACGCAGTTCCACTCCTTCATAGTCCAGGGGGCGCAGATGGGGGGTTAATACCCTTCTAGTCCTCGCTTTACATGTGACTTTTCAGCATGTGACTTTAGGCTCCCGAGCAGCCCACTGATCTCATTATAAGAGGTGTCTGGACACTTTTGGACATATAGCACATGTGGGTCAAGGGTCACACAGCGTCCACCGCACTGCGGCCTACCTCACTGGCGACCCGATCCCACTTGGGAACAGCCTTCTTTCCCAGAAGGCCTTTCTGGATGGGCGAAGGATGAAGGGGTACATCCAGTTTCAACAGTTTCGGGCTTTCGAAACGTTCAATCTCTTCGTCCTCACTCGTTCTCATTCTCTTGTTTTCATCAATATCTGCTCCATCCTTCTTCTCAACTTGATCACGCTCTTCTTCTGAGCTTCTCACACATCTCTCCACCACCTCTTCACTCTTTTCTTCCTCTCTTCCCAGCCACTCCTCTATCTCCTCACTCTCTTCTAAACCTTCCACACCTACTTCATTCCTTTCGTCTGGTTTATCAATAAAATCAGTATCACCTTCAGGCTCCTTGTAGATCTTTGTGAGTCTCTCTATGATGGCTTCATCGCTCTCCTTCTCCATTTCATCCGTTTGTCTTCCCACAGCTTCATCCCCCTCTCTCTCATCATCCTTGTTGTCTTGCTCCTCCAAACTGTGTATATATCTCTCTACCTCCTCCTCAGAGTCTTCATCTGCTTCTTGTGGTTCCCCATGGCTGTTTCCCTTATCTATCTGGTCTTCCTCCTTTCTCTCCTCTCCTGCTCCATCATTCTTGTCCTCCTCTACTTCCTCCTCCTGAGAATTTTCACCTCCGGACTCTTCTTGCTTTTCTTCAAATCTCTCAATGATCTCATCACTGTCATCTTCTTCCAGGCTTTCTAAGATTTTCTCATCTTCTTTCATTCTTCCCTTCTTCATCTCCCCCACTTCTTCCTCATCCTCTTCTTTGGAATCTCCATCCCCAGACTCATCCTGATTTTCCCCGAATCTCTCAAGGATCTCATCACTCTCATCTTTTTCTGACTTTTCTTGGATTTCCCTATCTTCTGTCTTTCCTTCCTCCTTTATCTCATCTAGTTCTCTCTTGCTCGCATCCTTCTCTTTGGAATCTTCTGTTCCAGACTCTTCCTGCTTTTCTCCATATCTTTCAAGGATCTCATTATTCTTGTCTTTTTCTGAGTTTTCCAGCATTTCACCATCTTCTGTTTTCCTTCCTTGTTGTTTCTCTTCTTCCACTTCATTTTCATCCGCCTCTTCGGAATCGGACTCCTGCTGTTTCCCAAATCTTTCAATGATCTCATCACTTTCTTCTTTTTCCAAGTTTTCTGCCATTTTCCCAACTTCGTTTTTTCCTCCCTGCTGTTTCACTTCTTCTTCTCCTTCATTCTTATCCTCTTCCTCTTCCTCTTCATTGGAACTCTCAGCTCCAGATTCTTCTTGGTTTTTTCCATATCTCTCAAAGACCTCACTACTCGCACCTTTTCCAGAGTTTTCTGTCTTTCTTCCCTCCTGTCCCTCATCCTTTTCTCCCTCATTCTCATCCACCTCTTGTGAATTTTCCATTTTTGTTGCAAATCTTTCAACAATCTCATCTTCATCACTTTCATCTCTTTCTGTGTATTTTTTGTCTTTTTCATCCCCCTCTCCTTCCTCAGAGTCTCCAGTATTTGTTTCTTCTCTGATCTCCTCCTCTATCTCTTCATCGTCCTCCACTCCCTCCTCCACTTTGGACTGTCTCTCACCATTCGTTCGCATGCTGCCTTTGCTTCCCTCCACTGCTTCATTATCACTTTTCTCTGTATTCTCTTCCCTCTGAGATTTTCCACCTTCCGTGTCTATAACTTCCTCTTCCCCCTTCTTTTGCTTCTGCTCAACACTATCTTTTCCTCCATCCCATGTTTTTTCAGCATGGTCCCTTAGTTTATCAGGCAAATCATACTCTCTGCTGCTAGGAGGGAAAACTTCGGCACTGCTGCAGTCTCTGCTGGCCCCTGTTGGCTTGGGGGAGATGTGGTGACCACGCAGGGATACCTTATACAGGAGAACAATAGGGCGAGAAGGAGGATGGTGCAAAAAGAGAGAAAAAGAAAGAAAAAACATCCAGAACAAAAGGAGTTTGGAGTTTGGAGTGGGATAAAAACAGAGAGAAGAACAGAGGAGAGGGAGATGGGAGGATGAGGGTGAGGAGACGCAAATTTTAGACGCAGACACGATAGGAGCAAATCCACTCACGCATTTCAGAGAAGGTGGAACCCATCGAGAAAAAGAACAGCAATGTCATTAGCAAACAAACAAACATAGAGAAAAAAGACATTGTTAGACCAAGGGAAAGAAAGACAAAAAGGATGTGGAGTAGGTTGGAGAGAACAAGTGAATAAGAAAAGAGAGGAGAGGAGAGGAGAGAAAACTAGACTAGACTAGAGTAGAGAAAAAAGAAAAAGGACAGAAGAGAAGAGGAAAGACAGGAGAAAAGAGAAGAGAAAAGGAAAAAGAAGAGAAACGGAAAGAGAAGAAAAGAGAAGGGAGAGAAGAGAAGAGAAGAGAAGAGAAGAGAAGAGAAGAGAAGAGAAGAGTTCAGACAGCGAAGCAGTAACAGTGGCAGTAGGAGGACAGGAAGATGAGGAGAAGAACACACTGACAGCCTGAACCATACGACAGGTTCCAACAACACAACACCTACAACAACCCGGGATCACACACAGGCAGGGTTAGATACAGGAGTGAGGAGCACAGACACATGAGTCAAACTCACTTAAAACCAGCACTGCACATTACTAACACTGTTCTAACAGCATTCTGGCCATGAAGTGGCCAATTAGCGGACATACAAGATAGGTGTTTCTAATAAACTGGCCAGTTATTGGAAATTATGATTATGGAAGTAACAACAGTGATGATGAAGGTACCTGAGAAGGTGGTTCTGGGCTGTGGTCACCAGATAAAGCTAGATCTTGGAGCTCTGGTTCAGTCTTCTCTTCAGCAGGACCAGTGCCACTCACCTCACTGTCCTGGACACACAAATGCAGCCCATAGACATACACATGTACATGCACACACAGGTACACAGATACAATCCACTGAAAGGGACATACAAGTATTTGTGTGTTGTGTTTCTGCATACTCCCCAGCACGTCGGTACACTGCCCATCATAAGTCTGGGGACACTTAAATGTGTTAATACAAATCAGCACATATTCTTGGTCACTTTGCAGTGTCTGTCTCACGAAGTAGGATTCATGCTTAGTCAACTAACTTCAAACGAGCAAAGTTACAATTTCAAGAGAAGTCCAGACTTTTGATGGGTGGTGCTTGTGTTCAAGGGACGTACAAATTCATTACCTCATACTGCAGTCCTCCTCCCAGTGCATTCAGGTCCAAATGCAGGTTGTGGAGCAGACGAGATGAACTACGTAGGTTCTATTCAAGTACAAATAGGAATGAACAAATATAATGATACGGTTAGGGCTAAAAATGACATCTCAGCTTATAAGACTGTTATGGTCAGTACTATAACACTGAACGACTGCATGGACCATGAAATGACACATTTAAGGGTAAAGAACAGACCCACAGTCTACATTTCTGCATGCTCACTAACTGCTACAAACCAGAACAACCACAATACAAAGCAGTTGACTCACATATCGTCGCTGTCCAAAGAAAAACAGGTATCTCCAAAATAGCAACTTTACAGGAGAGGCTAAAACCTCATGTAATTTGAATGGAAGTCAATGGAACCAGACGTCTTTGCAAGCGGTTATTTCTGTTGGTCCATGCTTGATGAAATTTCCACACAGTGTAAACAGCCGCTCGTGATTAAATGAGGCATGAAAGTAAAAATCAACAAAAATGGGGATACATGTTTTTCTTTGGACAGCGACGATATGTAGCTTTGCCAAAAAGGCACTACTAGTTTGCTGATGTTTTTTGCCTGCTGCAAATTCCTGACAGAAAATCTCAGATAAACTACATACTGAAAAGCATCATGATATGTGCGCTACACCCGTATTAATGTCTTTATAAGCCAGATAAAACCTGTGAGTGGGTGGGTTTTTTTTTTTGCCCATATTGCCCACATGTACACACAACCCTTCTACCCAACTCTTAGCACAACTGGTTTTCATGCTTTACATACTTTACTGCCCTGCATCACCTCATGAACAGAGTCCCCTTCCTGCTTTTCCTCATCAACTTCATCATCCTCTTGGTCAGAGTGAAATATGGGCGGAGAAAGAGAAAGCCTCTCTTCTTGTCTGCCTCTCAGTAAGCTGGAGCTCACTCCAGAAACGCCCTGACACATGAACAGAACCACACAGAGAAAGTTGTTTAGACATTCAAAAATTGATCACACAGACATCGAGTATGTCAACACAGCAGCTTTCTGAAACTTTTGTCCATATTAATAACGTATAATCACCCCAGTGAGTCCTCACAACATCTACTTTTATCCTTAGTTGGGTCTTTAGAGAGTGTTTGTTATTCCCTTTGTGGAGCCTTCAAACTGTTGTATAACTCCTAAATTCTTCAAATGGCGTTCTTTAACTGTTTGTGGAGTTTTTAGAGGATTTTTTTTACCTCTAGTGGAGTCTTTAGAGTGTGTTCTTCACCCCTATTGGAGTCTATAAAGTGTGCTCTTTATCCCTAGTAGAGTCTATAAAGTGAGTTCTTTTACACTAAGGGTAGTCTATAAAGTGTTCTTTACCCCTAGTGGAGTCTATAAAGTGTTCTTTACCCCTAGTAAAGTCTATAAAGTGTGTTCTTTACCCCTAGTGGAGTCTATAAAGTGTGTTCTTTACCCCTAGTGGAGTCTATAAAGTGTTCTTTACCCCTAGTGGAGTCTATAAAGTGTGCTCTTTACCCCTAGTGGAGTCTACAAAGTGTGTTCTTTACCCCTAGTGGAGTCTATAAAGTGTGTTCTTTACCCCTAGTGGAGTCTATAAAGTGTTCTTTACCCCTAGTGGAGTCTACAAAGTGTGTTCTTTACCCCTAGTGGAGTCTACAAAGTGTGTTCTTTACCCCTAGTGGAGTCTATAAAGTGTTCTTTACCCCTGGTGGAGTCTATAAAGTGTGCTCTTTACCCCTAGTGGAGTCTATAAAGTGTTCTTTACCCCTAGTGGAGTCTATAAAGTGTGCTCTTTACCCCTAGTGGAGTCTATAAAGTGTGCTCTTTACCCCTGGTGGAGTCTACAAAGTGTGCTCTTTACCCCTGGTGGAGTCTATAAAGTGTTCTTTACCCCTAGTAGAGTCTATAAAGTGTGCTCTTTACCCCTGGTGGAGTCTATAAAGTGTGCTCTTTACCCCTAGTGAGTCTACAAAGTGTGCTCTTTATCCCTAGTGGAGTCTACAAAGTGTGTTCTTCACCCCTAGGGGAGTCTATAAAGTGTTATTTACCCCTAGTGGAGTCTATAAAGTGTTCTTTACCCCTAGTAGAGTCTATAAAGTGTGCTCTTTACCCCTAGTGGAGTCTATAAAGTGTGCTCTTTACCCCTAGTGGAGTCTATAAAGTGTGCTCTTTACCCCTAGTGGAGTCTATAAAGTGTGCTCTTTACCCCTGGTGGAGTCTACAAAGTGTGCTCTTTATCCCTAGTGAAGTCTATAAAGTGTGCTCTTTACCCCTAGTGGAGTCTATAAAGTGTGCGCTTTACCCCTAGTGGAGTCTATAAAGTGTGCTCTTTACCCCTGGTGGAGTCTACAAAGTGTGCTCTTTATCCCTAGTGGAGTCTACAAAGTGTGTTCTTTACCCCTAGTGTAGTCTATAAAGTGTTCTTTACCCCTAGTGGAGTCTATAAAGTGTGCTCTTTATCCCTAGTGGAGTCTATAAAGTGTGCTCTTTACCCCTAGTGGAGTCTACAAAGTGTGCTCTTTACCCCTAGTGGAGTCTACAAAGTGTGTTCTTTATCCCTAGTGGAGTCTATAAAGTGTGCTCTTTACCCCTAGTGGAGTCTACAAAGTGTGCTCTTTACCCCTAGTGGAGTCTATAAAGTGTGCTCTTTACCCCTAGTGGAGTCTATAAAGTGTGTTCTTTACCCCTGGTGGAGTCTATAAAGTGTGTTCTTTACCCCAAGTGGTGTCTTTAAAGGTTGGAGTCCTGCAAAGCTGCCCAGGGAACCATGTAGGGCCTGAACTGGAGCATCACTCACACCTCTCAAAGGAGCCAGAGAGCCTAACGGGGCCAGTGGACCCAGTGCCTGAGAGACAGAGAGATCGATCTGTTATATCATCGCTTCCTCAGCAAGCTGAAATATTTACACAAACACCACACAATCGATAGATTCTGTCCTAAAATTCTAACTTTTGAGCCGCGTTCGGAATCACTGTAAAATACATGATATATTTACACCTACATTAACTAGAACTGGGCTGGTCAGCTAGCTGATGAGCTAAAACTTTAGCATGTATGCCTAACAGCAGCATCATTAATATCACAGGCTAGAATTAAAGTACTTACTACACAATTCATTGTAAAACTGAAATATAAAGCTTTAACAAACATTCCTTACACACCTTAAATGATTCAAATATCTTTTCAGTCTTAAGTAGCATCAGACGAAGGCTGAATTCAAACGCCTACATACTCTGTGTGCTTTGGAAGTTTAGACATTCTAGCTTCTACAGACAAACAGTGCACTGTGTGTGTACAGATGTATGAGAACATGTGTCTAAATCATAAATGTCTATTTCTAGCTATGCTTTGCTCTGCAGAAGCCAGTTTTTAAATTCCCACTGTGCCAGTAGGGCACTATTTAGGGAGCAAAGTGGCCATATGAGAGCTGTATAAACTACCTAAGACTTGCGTTGATCATACGGAGAACAAAAATACTATAAAGTGAAGGTTTCTGCATTAAACAGCACTGTTCTATCTTATGTGCATAACCATACAACACAAAGTTAAAAATGTTAATGAAATGAGTGTGTTTATTCAACAGTGGTTGTATAGCAAACATACCACACACTGGATAACCTCACTAATTGGTGGAATGGTAAGTTTATGATGATCTATTATTTATGATTAAATACATTATTTTCTAAAATACAGTGTATGTTGCCTGCTGTCTTACTAAAGCAGTGCGACCATCACAGACATTTCGGTTACTGCCAGAGACTGGCCTCTAGTGGATATAAAGCTTATCATCCATGCCAAGATAAAGGATGCATGGAAGCCTGAAGAGAGTGAATGTTTCGTCATTTCAGGAGGACATGTTTATTTTTATACATAAAGGGAGCAAAACAGTTCACCATGATAAAACTGCAGTTGTTCTGATCACACAATTTGACTGGCCTACAAGTGTACTAGCTGTATTCTTCCCCACTGACCCCCAGCTGCTAAGCAGCAAATTAAAAATTAAGATTGAAATAATGGAAATATACCAACACATTGTATTTTTCTAACAATATTTGTGTCTTATCATCTAACATTTGGTTTACACTATAAAACTGCGATGCAAAACCAATAAAACATTTGTGGTGGATTGTCATGTGAAATTACATCATGGCTGTGATGCAACCAAATGAATGCTGTGAGGACATTCAGTAGAACACACTGTCTTGAATACTGTATTGCTTGAAAATAAGACAATAGGTTCTGTGCTGTCTCTCATCCTACCTCTGCTCGGCTTATCCTCAGTGTCTCCATCCCCTCTACTTTCTCTCTGTCCTCCTGGGCAGGAGGGACAACTACCGAAGAGGGTGTGAGGGTATATATGGGCTGAAAATGTTCTAAGCAATGGCAGACTGGTGAAACTGTCCCGACAATACCTTTGAGAGACTGCCAGTAGTGTTGCATGATAAAAGGATCAAAGCTTACAGCATCACCGCTGTCACTACTGCTGCTATCTACCGGCCTTTTCACTCCTGTCCCAGCCACTATCTCTCCTTCACTGTACCTCTCTAAGCTTGTGAGAGAGTCTTTGTCCAACAATGCGGGTTCTGAGTTTGTTTGTGTGCTGCAGCTAGCATACACTTGATGGATAGATTTTTTGAGTAGCAGGTCTCCGCCTAGGGTTTCTTCAGCATCCGCCAGCACCTTTGGTGAGTTTATGGGAGTACCCAGAGGAGGTGTGGGCTGGATAGAGGGAAAGAGGGCTGTGGTAGAATGAGCTGTGATGATAGAGGCTGATGAAGATGGTATGTAGTGGACCAGGCGGGTTCGGAGAGGGCTGCGGGCCAGCTGTGTGGCAGTAGATGAGACCTGACCTTCATCTGATCTCTTTCCCCTTTCCTTTCTACTCTTACTCTTTCTTTCCTGCGCTGTCCCTGCATCTGCAGCCTGATTATATGTGAACAAAACACACAACAGTGTCTCACAACATGTGAACAGAACTAACTGTTGTATTTAGGGCTGCTGATTTAGGGCTGTAGTACTCAAGTCCAGTCTCTGACTTATGGCCTGACTCGAGACACTTCTCAGACTTGTCTCGGCCATCGGCCTTACCATTTATTTTTGAAACTTTTTAAACTATTACTTTATTTATTTTAACGGTCACTGGCGTAGGCTAAAGTACAGAGCTCAGGAGTTACTGTGAACTGAAGTTTTAGCATCTTTGGCGTCAACAGCAAACCTGAGCTCTGATGATGTAATCTGGTGGAAATGTAAACCAGTTCTTATTAAATCCACTTAACTGAGAGTGTCTGGCTCTATAACCCTCTAAGACTGGACTTGAGTCTAGACTAGGACTCATTAGACTTTGTCTTGACTTGGCTGGTCTAATCATGGTCTTGACTACAGCTCTAATCTGATTTCATACATTAATCTCAGAAGCTTTGCGCAGGACTGTGGTTCCCAAACGAGTCATGGGGCCACCACTGTGGTAGGTGAGGAGAGAGAGGGTTTAAAATGATAGTCTCCATCATTTATCCACAGTAGTTCTCCATTATGCTTTTGGGAAACACATCCCAGAGTTGTTAGATACCTATTTATATTTGATTATCTATAAGAATGGAAACTTAGATCACTTAAACTTGGAGGCAGAATGGGACACTCTGACACACACAAACATATTCAAACTCACTCCTGGAGCTTTAATCCCCTCCTGTTCGTTCTTCTTTTTGTCCTTTTTCTTCTCCTTTTTGTCTTTCTTTTTCTTCTTGTCCTTGTCCTTCCTGGTGGCAGCAGCAGTGGTGGAGCCTGAGGCAACAGGGGCAGTCCTGTTGAGTCGCGGCTGTGCGCGTTCTCGTTCCTGAGTCACCAGTTGGCGATACTGCTCGTCACAGGGGTGGTCCCAGGTGGACTGGCCCGTGGAGAAGTTGAAGTAGTACACATCTCCAGTCACGTCCTGGCTAGAGAGGGAGAGAATAAAAGGGGTCAACACACCACACACACATCTCCAGACTTGACACAAATGTGTGCTCGCTTACACACACAGAAACAAAAACAAATGTTGAAAAGCTGGATCTCCTTCTCTGCACCACTACAAATACTGTCTCAAGGTCAATTTACCCTGAAGGCCTACCCACCCTACCAGAAGCTGCCCCCAAAAAAACTAATAGTATTTTTATTTCATTATTTGATTCACTTTAGGAATCTGCTTGAAAGTATGGCAAACAAAGCCCAACTACTGGTCTTGGTAACTGTTTGTAACAGGACATTGTCTACTGCACACTGCTCAGGTGACAGTATATATATATATATATATATATATATATATATATATATATATATATATATATATATATATATACACACACACACATACCAGCTGACCACTTCTTATATCTAATGCCCTTTTCATCAGCTCCACTGACCATATAGGACACTTTAGTTGTACAGGTACAGACTGTAGTCCATCTGTTTCTCTGTATACCTTATTACCCTGTACTTTAATGTTTAATGTTCAGGACCCCCAGAGGATCACCTCAGCGTGAATATAAGTGGTTTAAAGCTCAATGATTAATTGTAAAGAAACTTACAGAGTGAGATTTTTAGAGGGGGTCATCATCTACAACACAAGTATAGCACAAGTTTCCTTCACTGTCCAAAACCACCAGTGAACCTGCACATGTATGTTTCGAGAGGATATTTTGTCTTGTAACTTTTTTCCTGTCACCACTGTGAACTATTTCCACTGTGCAAGATTTGTTAGAACTGAGCATTTCACACCAAATGTTTACATCTCCATAACAGAATTACATAGAAATCTACTGAAACGAGTTTTATACTTGTCCACCTCTGCGTAGTGATGATACTGAAAGATATATTGGCTCCTGCACACTTTGTACCCCTTCACTGACAAAACAATTAATTCTGCTAAGGTTTGTTGATATGTGTGGTAGGAGTAAAGAATTTGCCCTACCAGGGTTTCCATTCGGGAGGCAGCGGGGCAACAATACCCTCCCTGGCCAACCAGAGGAGCTCCGGTTCCCGATCAGGATCAATGCCGATCTCTCTGGCATACTCATGGATCTCTGAGGAGACAGTTATTCTGACGTTATGATCATCGTTTCACACTGAAACTAACAGAAAAAAATGCTGGGAATAAACTTGATAGACCTGAGTGGAAGGCCTGAATCTGCCGATATGCAATGCTCTATATGTTCTATATGGGCTACTTCGATCTGTGCTGAAATCACACAATATCTCATGGAGCACTGATCTGCAAGATCACCTGATAATCAGCTGGATCAAAGAGGCTGTCAGAAGAGTAGTATCTTTTCTTTCACATGTATCTATAAACATCACTGGGCAGAAGGAACTGGATAACTCTATTGCAGGGAATTGGGAAACAGCATGGTCCAATGTCTTTAGGCATTCAAACAACCCCAATCATCAATATATTCATCTAAAAATCTGCCATAGAGATTTTCTGACACCCAGGGTAAGATATTTAACAGATGTCATTAAATGTAACGTTGGATGTGGAAAAAAAAGGTTTATAATGTTTATAATGATGTTATTACATTTCAGTTACCCAACAAAACGTTTGGATCTGTAAATGAAGTAGGCAGCAAAAGCAAATTAACCTCTCTCCTGACTGCTACACAGGGGGAGGCAGAATGATGTACCTTGTTCAGACGGGATATAGCTCTCATCATAATCCTCTTCCAGGATCAGCTGGTCTCCTATTTGGAGGGCAGCAGCAGTCATGCTGAATAAGGGCAAAGAAAACACACAGTGCAGAGTTGAATATATACATACACGTTTCACAAACATCTGTGGTTAAGATGCATTCAGAGCGGTTTGGTGTGAAATGCTCCATTCTGGAGAAACTTAGATTCAGAACAGTTCACAGTGGTGGTAATGGGAACCAGCCGTCCACCTCTAAAGTTTGCACATGGAAAGCTAATACATGAAGTGGTTATGAATATGGTGTCTGATGTCCGAGACATTTTGACCTGAATACATATTGCTTTAAATCACGTTCATGGATGATGGACTCATGCAGGGCACTGTGAGGCAAAACTATGGGAGCCCATTTCCACCACAGGAAAGAAAAGAAATGACAATATGGTAGTATATATATATATATATATATGGTAATATAAGTCCTAATTATGAGACAGTAAGTTATCATTATGAGAAACTGGATAGTAAGTCATACTTATGAGAAAGTAACCCATAATTCTGAGAACATAATTTACAATTATGTGATGTTAAGTCATAATTATGAGACAGTGACTCTCATAATTGATAGATATAGATAGATAGATAGATAGATAGATAGATAGATAGATACTTTATTGATCCCAGAGGGAAATTCAAGACCCCTGGTTCCCAACACCACCACTGTAAACAAATGTCTGTGTCGATGAATGACTGTTTACAGCTCAATCAGTGAATTATACACAAATTTAGAAAAATGGGTGGATATCCCCTTTAATCGCCCCTGAAGCTGTCAGCAAGCGTTAGGTAGCTGGCTAATTAAGCTAACTAGCCTGTTATCCACAACAAACCATAACCACAAGCCAATGTTTGAGTAGAACATTCAACCAAACGTGTTAATTTCAACCTTTATAGGTTAAACTGGAAGTTTGGCTAGTGGTTGACTAGCAATTAGCATAGATGTGAGCACCAGGTAGCGACCATTACCATTCAAAATGTTCAGTTCAGATGCTGAACTGTGAGAGAACTCGCCCTTTGTGAGCTTTCCTAGGTCTTAATATACCTAAATTAGTTTATTATGGCCCTGTCTACATAGTAATGGCCTGTTAGAAAAGCTTAGCTAAGTTGGTTTCCTGTTCGCATTAGCTTCCAGTTCGAATTTAGTCGTTCCACCTTAAATGCTGCAGCAGTTACATTCTGTCGCCTGAGGATGCAGAATGTAACTTAAGGTGGACCGACTAAATTCGAACAAGAAGCTAGCGAATGACTTCAGCTTCGTCCGAAACCAGACCAGCTACAAAGAGAGGTCCACTAATCACAAAACAAGCTCCAAGACCCAAGCTTAAGTTGCTTCTGTCTTCACCTAAACCCGCATCACCACAAATGAGCCGCTAGCATTAGCGAGCTATCTTTAAAAAAAAGTTAGCTACCGTTACACATAGAGCTAGTTCACAAAACTTTCTCACCTTTACGTCCACAAAACGCTCCACTTTAGGCAGAAGTGGGGTCAGAAGCGAGCCGCTTTCACTGTGTGGAGAACATAGCTTACAACGGTGAACAGCATCTGCTAGCCGACTGCTAGTTAGCTGAAGCTAAAACTAAGATAAGCTAAGCTAAGCTGAGGTAGCTGTCAACAACAGGGCACGCGCAGGAGGACGGACTCCATGGCAACTGCCGCCGCTGCCACCACAAGCACCGATATTGTTTACGGTGTTTGTTTACTGTCTCCCTTTAAAACAGTTTAGAGCTATATTCTGGTTTTAACAGATTTGTAGATGGTTATAAAAGTAATAATAGTGAGTCTATGACATAAACATATGGGTGTTTTGATGAGAGGGCTCCAATTTAACGTTTAAAGGGCAACTCCACCGAATTTTCCGAAAATGGATCGTGTCGCGCGTGTGACGTAAGCAAGGAGTACATGTACACAGACCGTTACCACGACCGTCCTTAACACCACGTCACCGTCACCAAAGACTGCAGTGGTGTCGTACCGGACTGTCATGGAGTGTCTCAGAATGGCAGCGGGTCATCTTTAGTGACGAGTCCCGCTTTAGTCTTGGTGGAGACGACCAACGAAAACGTGGCTGCGTCCGAAACCGCCTACGACCGTACTACTCAGTAGGCGAGAATGTGTAGTGGGTCTGCAGTAGTCATAAATCAGTAGGCGAAAGTTCCCCGGATGACGTACCACTTCCGGTAAGATTTTCAAGTATGCGAGCACAGTACTCTATGCTATCCCATGAATCCACGGAAAGCAGGACGTAGGTTCTGTACAAGTGTAAGTAATCTACATCTTTTTGTGCAACACCAAGTAACGTTATGAACCGCTCTGTGGCGAAGATACAGTGTCTTTACTAAAGAACCATTGAAAAACCATAAAAGTGTGCAAAACGTGATAAATAGAATTTTACGACAGCAGTAAAACAAACACCATAGTTTATTATGTGCTTTTTATTATCATACAGAATACAACTAAATAAAAATTATTTTTTTAATCTTCCTAAATTAGAATTAACATTCTTAACCAGCCAAAGCAAAGTACAGAAGCATTAAATTAAAAAAAGAAATAAATACCAGTGTAAAATAAGAATAAAAAAACTCATCAATAGAAAACAGGAGTGGGTGAAGCTTTGAACAGGAGTCCAGCAGACGTTCACTGTGGTCCCACAACAGCGCGGAGGAAAGTCGGGTTAACGGCAAACTGCCACCACTCATGGACAGCAGCAGTTAGTCCGTTTCTTATTCATCTGACCTTTTGACCCCAACTAAGGGAATTTTTCAGCTAGCTGTGCTAACCTTGCTAACAATGAAACACAGTAAATGACCATCACTAGTCATGCTAACTAGCGACTACTAGTGTCTATTCCTTGTTATTCCTTGTTCCATGTTAGCTTTCTCATTTAAATCAGTTTGTGGTTGAGATCACGCTGTAAATAAAACTGAAAATGCACTGTGGTCTTTTGCTTCAGTTTTTCTTTTTTTGTCGAGACGAACAGGCTAGTTCAGCTAGTACTCAGCTAGCGAGTTCGTTCAATTACTTTGTTAAGTGAAGCGGCTTTATGTGAGGGGCATTACTACTTCACACAATTCTTTACCCCCTTAACCTCAAATGTAGTCGCCCGAACCATCTTTAGTTTTGCACTTGAGCTAGGAAGCTAACGTAGCCAACATATAGGTTTTCCTGCATTGCAGATTAGTTTGCGGTCAAACCTCAATGTCAAGTAGAACACGGTTTGTGCTTACAAATGAAGACTTTGTAAGCACAAACCGTCTATTAATCTGAGTTTCCATTCAATCAACTCTGAATGGATCGTGTCTTGACAACGTTACAGCTAATAGCTAGCAAGCTAAACCATGTTTCACAGCTAAGCAAAGGAACTGCGATTTTATATGAATGTATTGTTTAAACTAAACTGTTAGCCTGCGTAAAAGTTTGGGAAGAGATTGGGATTAGTTTACACATACCTGGTTACATGGTTACCTTTAAGCACGAAAAAGTAGAGGGCTAATTTTAAGCAGTGAGCTTCTATTTCAGTGCAAAACTAAACAAAGAACCTTCAGACGACGACTACATTTGGCATTTGGAGTGTAGCAAGTTTTAGAAAATCTGAATTACAATCTCAAAATGTCAAGTTTGAAAGTTAAACCAGTAGTAAAACTGCCCTTGAACTACTTCCTGTTCAGGTAGGATTATAAAGAATTACAGCCCTGGTCAAATTTCACGTTTTTATAGATTTTCTATTTGAAAATAAATGAACATATTCTCTCCAGAGAACACACGTCTGAACAATTTAATACACACTTACTGTTCATTTACTGGATTTAACATATTGGGACAAAACTAAGCTTTAAAATGT
This sequence comes from Prochilodus magdalenae, assembly GCA_024036415.1. Classification (NCBI taxonomy): domain Eukaryota; kingdom Metazoa; phylum Chordata; class Actinopteri; order Characiformes; family Prochilodontidae; genus Prochilodus; species Prochilodus magdalenae. The sequence goes on from JAMWET010001860.1 coordinate 196,362, forward strand.
GCCTTTTCTTTTGTGCAGGCCACATGTGGTGTAAATTTTTCCCCCAAATTTGTTAAATTCAGCTGTAATTCTGCACCAAAACATTCTCCATACAGGAATAACATATATAATAAAAAATTAATTTTGAATAAATTGAATAACGCATCATTTGACCAGGGCACGCAGACCTTTGCGCATGACTGGTGAAAAAGCCAGTGAGAGGAAACATACAAAGCATAAGCGAAAGCAAACAGCAAAACAAAACAAAACAAATGAGAGGCAGGTAGTCGACGGAGTGTACTACTTCTTTTGCAGGACGTTCACCCCAAACAAACTCTCAGTATTTTCCAGATTGGATATGTTTTAAAAAAACACAAAAGAAAATTAAATAAATAAAATAAAATAAATAAATCAACAATGAAGAAAAACAACGAATGAAACAGCTCGAGCGTTATTTACAAAGCAGGATTTCTAAGACATACAATTTGATCCCAAAGTTGAGGATTATCCAATAGGAATGTCTCACAGCTCTTCCTATAGGACGGGCTTGTCTGGTGACATCGAGAGATCCTGCTTTGTGAAACTCCCCCGTCTCCTAATGTATCAAGATTCATCACTCGGTTTGTGGCAAATGAATTTCAACTTTAAGGCTTTCAATTCACAGATATATATTTGTGCCTTGGAATGCAACACTCCACATTCAAGAATATTCTAGAGTACTGAGTTATCCATATGCGTTCATGTATATGAGTGTTTTTTTTCCATCATTATTAAAGAATTTTACATGGACATGAATAGCTTTGCCAAATCTTTACACAAAAACACTGCTCTATGTTAGCTTGTTCATTTTCTCATGAGCTTGAGTTGTTTATGTGGGGTAGAGTAGTAAAAGTGATTGGTACCAGCTTAATAAATAAAGGAAATAAATTAGGAAATACTTTTCAGCTGTTAAACCTGACTGGTACACTGACATAGTCCCAGTCTTTCAGGAAAAATAAAAACGTGCCGGTTCTGTACTTCATTCGTTCATTAAACAGACCTCACGCTTCGCAGAATACGAATAACATATGAACTCGCCCAACCCTGACTTATGGTAACCAGCCCATCAGCAAAGCTCTAGCCCTTGTCCTGTGCCTTAAAAGGAAGTTCCAGACACTTCCAAAATCTTCTGTGTAATTCAGAGTTGACTGAAAGTGGGTTTGGCCTGAATTGATTCAGATGTTCTTCACAGTGGTGGTGGTGGTGGGAACCAGGGTCACCATGTCTACGACACACATAGACTTTTTATTTATTCTCGAAAACCCACCAGTGAACCTACACGAGTCTTCTGAGCGTTTATATAGAATGAGCTGAGGTTCTTCTTGGTACAACCGGTCTCCCCACCAATATACAGTTCTGGCCAAAACGTTATTGCACAACTATCAGTACACAAAGTCTCAGACATCAGGCAGCTCATTCAGAACCAGGGACGCAGGAAGGTTCTTTAAGCTGAAATTCTAAGCAGCACATACATGACGTAAACTGCGATGTTGGCAAATGGGATCTGCTGTTTATTCATGACACTGCTTTTTACTTACATCTAACAGAAGGTGTCATAATATGTGTATCGAGGAGACAGACGACAATACCTATAACCAATACATTGGTTACAATGCATCGTCTCTTGGCCTGGACTAACATTCAGTAAATATAATCAATATAATAACAAGCTGCTGTGGGGCTCAAACTAGCCTACAACTCTTTGCACTTCAGTCTGTGTTTTAGTGACACGCCCCAAAAGCATCCAGCCAGAGGTTTTGGTTCAGAATATTGAAAATAGAGTTTTACTGCAGTTTCTTTAAATATCCAAAAATACACATTTCATTATTATTATTATTATTATTACCATTTCTGGCAGTTGCATAACCATAACCATTTAATGTGATAACTTGATGACGTAATGACGACTGTTTTTAAAAGGTGGATGCCTGGTTCCACTGACCACCACTGTAAACAATTCTGATTAGCCAAGTGTCTCTACAACAGACCATTTCTCACCAACCCGCTCTGAATGAATGTTTACATCCTATATGTGGAATTATGCTGAAAATCTGAAAATTGGTGGAATTCCCCTTTACACCCAGTGCACATGCGGGATATCCAGAGAAGACATTAATCCAGGTTCACCGTCAGTGAGAAAATGACTTGTGTAAATGGGGCAGTAAATATGTTGCGTGTTCGTCCACTGAAAAGAACTGCAAGAATGAAGCAACAGTTATTATGATCTGTGTTAGTCGTGTTGAGTATTAGATTAATGTGAGTATAATGGATTTAGAGCCTTACAAAGTATTTTTGTGAGTATGCTGAGTTATTTGCTATAGAGCTGGTTAATCTGGGACTTTCTCATCAAACGAAAGCTTTGTTAAAGGGGCACTCCGGCCTAAAACTAGCCACTGTACGCAGTTTTTAAGCACAGCAGTATCTTTCATTCTATTATTTATCATTCACTGATCTTTCCCTTCATCAGTTTTCTCTCTTTATAACAGCTAGCATGCAAACATGTCCAACAACCCATGGGTGCCAACTGCTAGCCTAGCCACTGGCCTAGAAGCTAACAAACACAACCACAGCTAGAATTACTGCAATGTTTACCTCAGCCAATTTCCAGAATCATAAAGGGCACAGAAAACGGGCACCAGAGACTTAGCCAGAAATAAGAAAGCCAAACTGATGTAAAGTTTGATAGCCAGTTAGCTACACTGCTAACGTTAACTTCTAGCTCGTTCTCCTCATCTGAGTAAATTCTTTCGTCATATAATCTCTGAATAATCCATCCTCTCCAGTGTTTAGGGCTGTATCTGTGCAAGAACCTGGTGATATGATATGCATCTCTAATCAAGACAACGTTTTACACCTAATTTTTGGAAAACTGCCATAGTATAAAACAAACCACCATAGGCACAGCGCTAACGTTAGCAGGGCATCCTTATGCTACTTGCCTGCGTTGGAGTGCAAGAGTCCATGTCTATGAATTACTGTCTGCCATCAATGTTTACATTTAACTATTATTTAATGTCAATATTATCAGTGTTTAGGAATCAATATAGTAGCTCAACACATAACAGTGCTGTAGTAGAGATAAAGACAGTAAGGCTAGCAGTATCGTTAGCTAGCATGTCTGGAAATTAGATTCTTTCTTTTGACGCGTTCTGTCCTGCCGGATCTCCATGACTGATGTTTCAGCATTAAAATTGAGACATGGGCAGTCATATAAAGCTAAGATTCTAAGTTTCGACGTGACACTGAATATTATATATACACACACCAGTTAGCTGTCCCGCTAGTTAGCTTAAATCAGCATTTCTTCCATGTTCTACAGGGGTTCATTCTGGGTGGTGCTCGTATGACGTACAAACCTACTACCCTCTGCATTTAAATGAATAGGATGCATTGAAGTGGACACGTGCCATTAGCCAATAACTCAAAGACTCAGAAGGCTTTTTTTCATGGTAATTGGCTCGAGGAACAGTTTTGATGGAGGCGCATGTTCAGCAGGAATAGTGAGAATGACTATACCACGCTAACGCTGCTCATCGGCCACTATAAGCACGAACTCTGCTCACACAAACGATACATCCTACGAGCCAACTCAACATTTTCTTCATGATTTGTGGTTCAATAAACAAGTTTAAGAAACAACAAGTAATGTTTTTACATAATGTTGTGGAAAAGAGGATGGAGCTGTGATTGGCTTCCTTTTTGGCAGCTTCTGATTCAAATCTCCATTTCACCTGAAACAGCGCTACAGTTCCGCTGTGGTGCCGGCGTACCATTAAGCTGACTGCAGAACCATTTTAGGTGAAAATTCTTAAAAAGCCGCCAGATACAAAGAAACAAAACTTCAGCCTCTTAAATGGAAGACCAACATAACCTCCAACTGGCTCCTTTTTGAAGAATTACTAAATGATTTTCTCAGTACATCACTCTGAGCTTTCCCAAGTCACCCATCATGTGAAATATTGTTTAGCATATCATTATAATCGATGGCTGCTTAAAACCAGGTAAACTGCGTTTTTTTATCCTTACTCCAGAAAACTCAGCGTAAAGCAGCACTACACTGTCGAGTCTACAGTGACACCACTGCAGCATGTTTATGCCAACTCTAGCTACAGTCCGCTTATTCATTTTGGCCGGAGTGTCCCTTTAGTAATTCTCAAACAGACATGATTTACACATGGTTAAAAAAGAAAACCCCACTAAATTCAGGCTACAAGCTGAAAGCTGCTATTACAGTGTTCTCTGCTTTTGGATACTGAATATATCTTGATTGATTACATTTGGTGTAAGCTGGCAGAAACAGACCCAGATTGAGAGAAACCAAGCATCTCACAAGCTGCTAAGATGGTAATACCGATAATGACTGTGGACTTGATGACTCATGTACACGGTTAATATTAATATCCGAAAGCTGAAGCTCTTACTCTGCAACATGTCAACATGCAGTTCCCTGAAATAACTCTCAAGTATGCAGTTAGGAGCAGGTGAAGGCTTTACCCGCCACTCAGTGGTGTACTTTCGTCGTCTGTGTTGTTACTGCTACATTCATTAGTTATAGAATTTCCCAAGGTGCTCCCCAGCGCGTTCTAGCCAACCATACCAGCCTGGCAGTATTGCCGACCTAGAACCGGGCCAAAATTCAGAGATTCGCACACTCATCATCAAAGCAATAGTTGCAAAAATATCTGCACCCAGAAGGAATCAGCCGACAGGAATGAAACTTGGTGGAAAGGTTTGACATTGTAAGGCATGCCAATGATTGAAGTGTCACGCGTAAGCAAGGACAGGCCTTATCTCTGTACCTGACTGACCCAACAGCTACAACTACAGACATACAGTAAGCAGTGGTGTCCTCCATGAGTCATCCTGGCAGACGACTGCACCACGCGGGACTACACGCACACAGACCGTTACCACGACTGTCCTTAACACCACGTCACCGTCACCAAAGACTGCAGTGGTGTCGTACCAGACTGTCATGGAGTGACTCAGAATGGCAGCGGGTCATCTTCAGTGACGAGTCCCGCTTTAGTCTTGGTGGAGGCGCCCAACGAATCCGTGTGTGGAGGCACCGTGGTCAGCACCCAGACGAACGGTTTGTTGTCACACGTCCAGAAGACCTGGTGTCCCTCCACCCCTACCGCACCATCTGCAGGAACTGTGTGAGGATGTTCAAGCTGCATGGGATGGTTTTTCACAGGACACCATTAGGAACCTCTACAGCTCCATACCGAGACGTCTGGCGTGTTGGGTTAGCGAACACGGCGGCCCGACGCCATACTGAGAGACAGACTTCTGTATGTGTAGCTCAATAAATATTGATCATATCAGTCTAAATTTATCATCAGTTATTGATCCTGGTCACCTTTATCTTCCTTCCCAACAGCACCGCACTCCCACACCTCCTTCTGGGTGCAGCTGTTGTTTTGATGATGAGTGTACAATCAAAGTGGCCCCTTATTATGAGTGGCAGACAGTGTTAAAGTTCAAGTTTACCAAATTTTCTAACTTTCACTTGCCCCCCAACCAACCACCACAATGGTACAATAAGCAGTTAGCTCTGTGACAGCGCAGCAAAAGATTAAGATCAATATCAGACAGCAGGTTAGGAATGTTACAGTGAATTGACGTGACAAGAAGGTGCATGGTTCTGCACCGAGCCGCATCTTTTCTACAGTAGTTTGAAGGACTATGCACACGTGTCATGTTCAGATGGCCTGACAAGCCCAGGTTAAACATGAAAACATCACTTACTGCACCTTTTAAGGGAAAGTACTCAAGAGGAATCGAGAAACACTCAGTGACTGTGTGCTAAAACAACCTTAACGAAACTAAAACGGAGCAAACATCAGACTGATTAGACTACACAGCCCGTTCAACATCTCGGCCTCCTTCTAAAAGGCAAGACGGCAATTGTTTGTTTTCCCAATAGGAGGTAAAGTCCAGCATGGTAGGGTTACAATTCCGAACAGGGGTCATCTCACAACTGCGCCTGAACGATCCACCCAAAATGTTTTGGTTTGGCCTGCTTGGCACACCCTAACAAGAAAGGTAACCAAATTCAGACCAGCTACTCAGAACGGGCGCTACGGTGAAAATGACGGCCATTTGTAACCGTACCATGCGGCACAGCCCGACAGAGAAACACTATTTGAAAACTTGGGTAAACGATTCTTTTAACAAAAGTGGCACTTTGGTTTTCATTCCCGCCACAAGACATTACTGCAACAGCACACAGGCACAAGTAGCGCCAATGCGTGCAACAGATCATAACCATACCCATGGCACACTGAACTGACATGCACCAACGAGCCCAGAGTTTGCTGGGTAGGTTATAAGGTCTCAAGAATATTCTAGCCCTTACACGCTCATCAAGTTTAGTTTCCCTGAACATTTACAATCGCAAGCATCAGGACATCTGGGTTGGCTGTAGCAAGCTGGGTCAGTGGGCAGTGGTTCCTTAAAGCTGTCAGTAATGCACTTGTTGATACTGGCCGTGGAAGCAGTTACCACACAGTGCAGTCTTTATTCCCACCACGTGTCGAGTCTGCGTACGCGGACCCTCTGCTTGTAGTGGTACTCCTTCAGGTGCTCCTTGAGTGCGTTGGGGATGGGCAAGGCGGTGATGCCATCATAAGTGGTGCAACTGCTGATCACAGCCCGGCAGATATGCTGGAGGCTGAACGGCTGTGTGCGGTAGATTGGGTTGGACAGCAGTGGCTCGAAGAACATGCAGGAGTTGGGATCCTTGTAGTGCTCCAGAAGCCCTGTGACTGTGGGTGCGTGGAACACGCTGGGATCGTGCACATCAAAGCTGAAATTGTGGTTCCACTGCTCAATGCGAGCATGTAGCGAGCGACCGTAGCGCCGGAAGCTGACGGAGAACAGGTAGTCCTCCTGGGCAGAGTCCCGCAAGAGGAAGGTACCCTCGGGTTTACCTTCCAGGAGTGTCTCGGCCTCGTATCGGTCCATCACGCCCCAGTAGCATGGCAGGTTTGTAATCTCCAGTAGGTCTGGCACCAGGCAGTGGATGTAGTCGATCTGAGTGTGAATGCGATGCTGAGCATTTTGGGATTTGGGGTAATCCCCTTGAGCCAAGGTATTTCTTATCAAGGAATGGGGGGATGGGGAGGAAGAGGAGTCGGAATCTGGATGGGATTCAGTGGAGAACGAGGCCACAGAGGAAGCAGAAGCGGCGACCTCGTCGAGTGTGTCCAAGCAGCTTTGCAGAAGAAGCTGATGCTGTTGCTGCTGCCTTTGCAGCATCTGCTGCTGTTGTTGGAGCGTGGCACGGTCATCCCCCGCCAACTCGTTCATCCCATGTGCCAACTTGGGACCAAGCTTGTACAGGGGGTTGATTTGTGCAGTCACCTCAAACGTATGGATCTGGGCATTGGGTGGTGGGTCGACCCCTTGCTCGATGCTTATCCTCCTTCTTTCCCGCAAGCGGTCGTCCTCATCCTCGACCACAGCACAAGCAGAAGCAGCAGCAGTGCCAGTAGATGAGGATGCTTCAGTTGTGGCTCCCGTTGTGGCTCCAGTTGTGGCTCCAGTTGTGGCTCCAGCAAGTGATTCCAGGACAGGTGGCTGGGAGATGGGAGCCGTGTGCTGCTTGATGAGGTACCACTTTTGGGCAAGTTCCGAACCTGCAGGAAATGGGCAGCTGTCCAGCATCAGCTCACTCAAATGGATCTTTCTCCGGGATGAGGATGTGGAAGGAGATGCCGAGAAGCACTGTTGGGAAGCAGAGGCTCCGCCGTGGGACTTGATGGGGAAACACTGACCCACAGCATCTTGGATCTTCTGCCTGAGTGTGCGACTGCTGCTGGAAGACTTGCTGCTGGTCTCAGAAACCGGTTGGTCTGCGCCGAACGAGTTTGAAGCTGGCCTGGTGGGTGCTCTCTCAGGCAGCAAAGAACTTGATGAGCCAAGCACCTGCCTCCAACGGCGTTCACGTACAGGAGATGACGAGTTGCCGTTTCCAGACTCCAGCCTATTTAAGAGGTCTCCGTATTCAAACCCGTCACTCACCGGTCGCTCCGATGTAGGTTCGTGGGGCAGGTGACCTTTCCTCTTCCCTCTGCCTCCTTTCCGCCTTCCTCCATCCTGGCGCTCTTCTGAGCGGCTCTGGCGGGCCTTGGGGCGAGCACCCCGCTCTCTTTCTTTCCCACGTTCCCCTCCGTCTGCTGACATTTCTGGCTGAAGGTTTGGGACAAATTTATCTGAGGCTCTTCAAAGAAAGTTAGGATCGGGATCAGCGAGGCACAACTTGTCATCAGCTTTCGGTCCAGCAGCCAGCACAAACATTCCAACCAATGGAAAAAAGACCAGTCAAAGTGGAATGCAGACAAACATCATCAACTCCTGGAGACATAACCACGCTTCCAAAAAGAGTCACGGTACATTTTCATAAAGCTTCTACATTTGATGGAGCAAGTTTAGTCTGAAGAGTCCAGGGGCTGCAGGCATACCAAGTCCTCTTGGTAATGTGGCACCCCACACGGATTAGGCCTTAGGAAATCTTCTCGGAGGATAGATAGGATATCTTCTGGATCTGCAGGGCAGGAAATGTAAAAGGTAATTAGATTAGCATCACATAAATATATTAGAAGTTTGGCTTTGTAGTTTAAGAACACACTCCATTTATAGCCACTTCTTCTACCCCAAAACAATGAAATCATAATACCAATGGTTTAAACCAAGGTCAGTTCAATTTTGTAAATAATGATGGACTTCTTAAATAAAACAATAAAGCCTCCTCAGACTTTTCCCCAAATTTAAAAAACGCCTACATAATTAAACGGTTAATATGTGATCAAAAAGTCATTCAGATGGGTTTACTGTGAAATGCTCAATCCAGTGTTGGAGACAGGAAGTCAAGATGCATCGATGGATCAGCCAACGAGCAGAAACAGGCAGTTTCGAGTAGGGATGCACCAAAATAAATTTTTTGGACAAAGACGAAACTGAACAACCGTCTTTCATCAATTTTGCCATGGGCAATTAAATGGGCTACAAGGTTTTGTGTCCTTTTGTGCACTCATCACTTAAACAGCCTTAATGCTTTTCAATTTGCACTGCTGTTTATACTGGCACTGGCATAGCACTTTAATCCCACATCTAAATTCGTCTCGTGTACGTCACTTTATCGTCCCTGTTGTCTTCAGTGTCTTACTGTCTCATTATGTTTATCTCAGGGCCCTTATATTTGTCTTGCGTTCGTCTATTTTATGTTCATTGTTTAATGTATTCAATATACTGTTGTTTCAGTTGTAATCTACTTATCGTTAAATGTTTATGTGCTGCAACTCGGGTCACAGAGTAACACAGTTTCAGTCCTCTGTATGTACATATTAAAGTATTAACAATAAACCTACTAGACTGCAGTTTAAACAAAATCTATTCGACAAAGAACATTTAATCACAGCAGACCTACCAGCAAAGCACAATACGACGTAAATTTATTAGCAATAAAAACCATCCCAGTCTGCTGCATTCACCGAGAGAGCCTCCCTCCACACCGGTGGCGTAAAACTGGGATTCGAGTTTCTTTAAAGAGAAGACGCCGTGTGCTGAGAAGCTGCTGTCTGTCTGTAGTGGCCCTGTTCTGGTCTTTACTCTGTCTGGAGCTCCATTTGGCTCGAATACTTGAAACTGAATAATGGCTGGGAAGCGTCAGTGAGTTCCGGTGTGACTCACAGTGGAAAAACAACAGGCTAAAGTGGGTATAACCCTCGAGCAGCCCTAGAGCAGGAGGAAAAGTTCCACCCTGGTATCTACATCTGGGAACTAGAACACGTTAACAACGTCACAATTCGGTATAAATTATTCCGTCTTTCCACTTATGCGACCAAACTTCACTCATGTTTCGGTCGCTGAACATTCGGTATATCTCTAGTGTCCAGTTCATATATCTGATTATATATCTCTGCCAGTCAAATTTACTCAGGCATTGGTTCACACTGCACAACAGAGGTACAAGCAGATACACATACACACACACGCAACACGCCCTCAGCCTGGAAGTTCTTCACAGCACATAAAGAGCAAATGCAAAGAGGCTAAAACTAGAACTAGCAAGAGCGCAGAGTCGGCCACTGCCTAGCAGCCTCTACTATCTTTCTCCAGCAATAAACAGACCAAATACTTTACAAGTGAAAGCACAGAGCCCTGGATAAACAGCTGTAGTCGAGGACAGAGGGCTCAGAGATCTGATCCCTTACTCTGGGCCAAATTACACAATACCACGGAGGTAATACTTCTTAGATGCTGTGTTACTAGAATAGGTAAGTCTTGTGTCACATACACAGCAGCTACAAGTAGCAACTACTTTAGCGTTTAGCGGTTTCACTCATGCAAAAGGTCACATTATACGTGACGTGTCACGCACTCGCACGTAATCTGGAATCTTAAGGTATCAGCTGTAAGTACCACTTCAGTCAGTCCCTCTAGTGCTGTTTACTAGAGAAACGATCAGTAGCTTCAGAAAACAGACCTCAGCAACAGTTTGACATTTGGGCATCTAACGTACACTCGATGATGTTGCTGAGCCTGACTGCTTAGCAGGTGGATGAACATTTCCAGGTTTGCCTAAATAACCTATAGGTGTCTTCTTATATTCTTTTCTTCGTTTAGACGGTACAAATTCTGCACTTCCTGGATGTTTGTTAAAGTAGTTTTTGTCCTGTAACCCAGTGCACTCACTAAAATCAAATACACTGTCTATTGTTTGAATTCAGGAGGAATCAACCGACAGGAATGAAACCCGGTGTATCAGTTTTACATAATGAGACATGGCAATGATTCAAGTTTCACACTCGGTTGCACATGTGACGTAAATAAGGACGGGCTTTATCTCTGTACCTGACTGACCCGACAGCCACCATTACAAACATTCAGTAGCTGTGTGAGGTTATACAATCTGCATGGGATGGTTTATCACAGGACACCATTAGAAACCTCAACACCTCCATGACGATACGTTAGCACACATACCGGCCCAGCGCCATACTGAGGGACAGAGGGACTTCTGTACGTGTAGGTCAATAAATATTGATCATATCAGTCTAAATTTATTATCAGTTATTGATTTTGGTAATCTTTATCTTCCTCCGTCTGGGTGCAGCTGTGCTTCTGATGATGAGTGTATGTATGTATGAGTCAGAAAGGTAAATGGAGAAGATGTACCGTGAACCATATTACACCAAACCACCCTGAATGACACTAGTAGGACATTTCAGTGATTGTTCATGACCAATAATCATGGAGTACATCTGACAAATCTGTGAAATACTCCTTAAAATGTTCAGTGTTTCATCCAGTAGTGATAATATGAGCTCAGGAATCAGTATTACGTCCACAGGCCGGTTATTATTTGATCCAAAAGTGTCTATTTTTAATAATATACCGAGTAGCTCTTACACCTGCCTGCTGAAGCCTGCTAACATGTACACTATCCAACCTAAAAATCCTCATATGACCCATGACAACTTTTAATACAGTCTCAAATAATTTTATAAAGATATAAATGGACTAAAAATGAGCAACAGAGAAAAAAAACCCGACCGAGTTTACCGAGATATAAACACAGAGCAGCCGTTAGCTGAGCGGCTAATGTTAGCACAAACCTGAACTACATCCTCCGAAATATAGTTTCAATTTAGTCAATTTTAACTCTGCTCACCTTGCAATGTCTTATAACTCGCTACCGATGTGGAAACCCAGCATGTCACGGATAAAAGACAACATTTAAAGCACTTTAGTTACTTTTTTTGCGGTTGTGTTTGGTAGCAACCTTGCTAACTACCGTAACGCCGCACAAGAGGCGGAACCGGAAGGCGCTCTCTATGGTTTGGGAGAGCGGGGCGTGTTCCAAATAGCTCACTCGTTAACTCGCTCCCTGCGCCCTGAACAGGGGAACACTAGTGCGCTTCCTAGGGAACTGGCCGCTGAAAAGGGAAGATGGCGGGTTTTCTTGTATGGAAAAGTAGACAAAACTGCCGCCTCGCGAAAAGCTAGCAGTAATGTATAAAATGTTGCATAAAAATTTGCATCAAATATTATAGTATGTTTAAAAATATTATTTGTATTTGATGTAAAACCGTGGCCGTCTTCTGATGACTTGAGGGATCACAATTTTTCCTAAAGTAAAACAATCGAGGCAGGTTTTGTTCTGAGTGTAGGAATGGTGAACTGGAAGTTGAAGTGAGTTTTAATCGGAACACTGAGTAGGCCTTACCAGCCCTGACCTCAATATCCAAGATGGCTGCACTGCATCAGAGCTGTAGCATTACACTGTTATTGGCTGTTTATTAACATTACATCTATTTGTGTCTATTAAATGAGTCATATACACAGTGCTGTCTATCTATCTCGCACTCTCTCTCTCTATGTAATTTGGGAAAGAAGTCATTGTTTGACTGCCGACAGAAACATGAGCTATTTCTTTCTCCTCTATGTCTGCTCAGCTCCCATAACAAAGTCCAGGTTTAGTCTTAATCCCAGAAATAGGATAACCTGGAGTCTAGTCCTGAAATAACCTGGAGTCTAGTCCTGAGATAACCTGCAGTCTAGTCCTGAAATAACCTGGAGTATACTCCTTTGTCCACCTGTAGGGGGCAGCAGCGGCCGACGGTGCCTGAGTGAGTATCGGCGCTGATGAAGTCCTCAGTGTTTGGGTTGTTCTACTTCAGAGAGTTAGCTACAACTGCTATCTTAGCAAGCTTACTAATCTCCCGAGCAGACATTACTCTTTATATTTAACCGGCTGCTCGATATTAATGTCGTCTTTTTTGACCGTGGACTCTTATTTTCCCGATACTCGGCTAGAAATTACTTAAATAGCGACATAACCGCTGTAGACGTGGCTAGCGCTAGCTATGATGCTAACAGGCTAGCCTAGCTACGCTGTATATAGCTCTCTCCCCCTCGCTTTGGTTTTTCTAGGAATATTTTGTTTTTTTGTTCTGAAAAGGCCTTTTGTTTCCACATTTCACTCCCTAAAGAGTGTGGAAATAGCAGTGGCCTTGGTTTGACTGGACGTTGTGAGGTTTTGTGGAGCCATATTCCCAAACAAAAGGCGGTGAGTTTGTTTACGCAGCTTCTAATACTTTTCCGTTCCACCTTAAGTGGTGGGCCATTTAAGGTGGGACCGCGAAATTCGAACAACAGGCTAGCCAAAACTTTAGCCTGGCTAGTTTGTTGTTGCTTTGCAGTGTTCCACTAGATTAGCTTCCTCATAGTCACAGGATAATGTTACTGATGTAATGGTCGTAGTGATGAACGATATGAATATCGTACCGAGGTTCTATCGGTGTATTCCTCGATGTATTGTTTACAATGCACCATTGAAGACCCACATTGGTGATCCCTTTATGGGACATGTATTAGGAGTGGCTCTCATTATTTTCACTCATTTATTTAAATCAAATATTCTGAATCGAGATCTTGAGAAAGGAACACGTATTGCGGTTATGACATGATTATGACCTATTGAAGGGTTTACAATCAAAAAGCGGACAGCTAAGAACATAACCAATGTTGTTTAGTAGGGAACCTGTATTGTGTTTTGATTATGCCCGTCCTGTGCGCTCTGGTGCCGAGCCACTGCCCGTCCTGTGCGCTCTGGTGCCGAGCCACTGCCCGTCCTGTGCGCTCTGGTGCCACTGACTTGCTCTTTGGGGGCTTTCCGGAATCTCTGTAAAGCATCTTTGTGACATCAGTTGTAAAAAGCGCTTTGTGGGTTAGTTTGACTCTAGCTGTCATTCTTCAATCAGTACGCCAGGTGCTGATCGCTGAGGTATGTGTGCCTTATGCTCAGTCCTTTCTCTTTCGACAGGTACCAAGATGGTTTGTGAGCTCCTGCTCTCCTCAGTGTGGCTGCTGTTCGTTGTGTTCTGGGTGGAGACCATCAGCGTTTGGCTGTTTCTCTGTCTGTTCTATCAGGACAGAGCCTTCTACCACTGGGGTGACGGGTGAGCACCAGTCTGACTGACCTTACTGTGAAGTCCATGTTTCTGCAGTATATAACTGATAGAACTTTCTGTAGATTCAACATTACATTAAATGTATGTTAATGGGAATTTACAGTGTACAATTCCAGTAATCTATTTTGTTCTGTCTTTGCAGGGTGTTTGCTGATGACCCTGGTCAGATGCTGTACATGTTGAGCAGGTAATGTGACATTAGTTATTTTTCAGGAAGAAATTCAGTAGGTGCGCCTCTAAAAATAGAAGTAATGCTGCCAATATTGACTGCTGCTGTAAATGAAAGCAGCGTTCTGTGGTCTAATCGCGGACTACTACAATAAGTTGTATTTAGTATCAGCTACTATCGAGCACTAAAATGTGGTGAAAGGAAGAAGTAGGCGTGGCTAATATACCCAAATGTAATGGCACAGTACTTAGACATTGTCATGATACACAACGTGAATCTCAATGTTTAGTTTAGTAATTTGGAACAAAAACTATAAATGTTTTTTATTTTAATTAGTTTTAATTAAAGTGGTTTTCATACTGCAGTGTAGTAAATCCTTCTAATTAAACATGAAGTGGGTCAGTGCTCTTTAAGTACTGACCAGGGCTGTCATGCTAATTGTGAATTATTTCAGATAATGGAAATGTTTCAATCTGCCTGAAGTCATTTTCCACAGCCATTAGATTCACAAGTGTAGCCATGGCTAAAGTTTATATGTCAGTACTGCGGTACGGATGCCAGCTTCCTGGTAAATATATCTAGGAAACAAGTTGACTATTAAACCAAGATAAGATTAGAATCATGCAATGAACAAGAAAAGGCATTTAGATATCCGCAGTATGCTGGAGTGTTTGTGGTGTGATGTATCCCGATAAAATCTCATCATACTGCCCACCTCAAGGGTGAAAAGGTAACACGTCATAAACTCTTATCAGAATGGTTTACTAAGTTGACACTTCAGTCAACCAATCATTATTTTTACTTTAAAGGACACTGAGGGTGACTCTTTTTATCAAGGCAGTCGAACGTTAACAACTTAAATTTTTCAGCCTACGGATGCTAAAAAAAAAAAAATAATTTAAAAATAAAACAATTGAATTGAGAGGGCAAAAGTAAACAATTTAACATTTAAGAAAAAATCTAAATAAAGATTATAAAAACTAATAAAAAATAAACAGTAATAAAGTTGAGAGAAACTGAAAGTAATAAAAATAAGAATGATAAAACTGTTCCCTGATCTGTGTGGATAGCGCTGCTCACCGCTCCGGGCAAGTGAGCTTATTGTCCCCGTGTGTGGGTGTTCCACTTCATGGATGGGTTAAATGCAGAAGACCGATTGCTCTGTGTGCAAAAACACAAATGGCACAATTTGGCCTGAAACTCACTACTTAGAGAATGACTGGCCTCACCTAAATTTACTTCAGCTGAAACTGTAAGCTCTTTCACTCACAGCTCTGATCTGTGTAACTTTAGTTTGAGTGTAGTCTGTGTAGTTTGAGCTGCTGATGTACAAGTCATAGCAGGAAACAAACTGGCTGAGTGTCTAAGTGCCAATAAGACCGTTTTAGCTTCTAACAGAACGAGTAAACGCTGGGTAGATAAAAGAAGCTGAATATTATTTTTAATGCCCCAAAGAGAGGCTTGTGTGGCTCAAATGGTTGGATGTCTTCTGTGCTGTGCTTCTAGAGTGGAACGCTCTGAACACACCCAGACCTGAGGACGCGTCGTCACCATCAGTTGGGAACGCCAACCAACAGACAGCGGAGTGATCACCGCGATGGGGGTGGAAATTGACTTCCCATCCAATTGCTGCTGTCTTTCAACCATCTGCACTGGGCGTGATGTCTTAATGATTGCCCATGGCTGAAGATGGAGAGTTTGCCCTGAGCTTGTGGAGGTTTCCTGAGGAACGTAGACAGGCATGGTGAAAAAGTAGAATCTGTCATGGTGTTAAAGTGGGAACTCTGCCTAAATTTCTGTTTCTTGTTGCCTCAAAAATGGATCGGAAAAATCTTGGGGGTGACGTTTTCTCCTTTCTGGCGTGTTCTCAAATAATTGGGATTGTTTCATAAGCTGTCTGCCAGCTGTTGGATTTGTTATTCTTGCCGTTTAAGGGCTGAGTAAGTTGACGCGGTGAAAGCATGTGCTCGCTTTCTATCCGGCCTCCTGTTAAACCGTTGTTTTTGTCGGAATGTGCTTTAAACGAGGTTTAGGTTCAAATAGATTAAGTTTGAGCAACAACTGCATATAGCTGATGGTATTTCATATAAAATGGATCCATCTATAGTGATCTACATATTTTCCCTCGCTTTGAGACGGAGCCTTAAATAAAAAGTTAAGGTTTTATTTTTCTTTACAGTCAAAAAGCGTGAAACGAGGGCTGGGCTGTATACAAAATGAATAATAACTGCTGCATATTGCGATAAGCTTTGCCTTAAATTAAACACTCATTGGTGAATCAAGAATGTAACATAGTTAAAGATTAGCCTTATTTTGACCAAAATCATTTTTTCATGATGTAAATACTTTTCTTTTTTTCCCTCCTTCATCATACTGCCTACACTCTAAAAAACAAAGGTGCCAAGCGTTTCAATGGGACCATATTTATAAATGAAATGTATATAAGCACACAATTTACACTATACCGGTTATATAGAAGCGCCTAAGCCAGGAACCATGTAGAAATCTTAACTTTTAAGGGTGTACAGAACCCTGTCTGGAGCTGTGATTGGATGAAGGCCTGATTTGTATGATGCAGCCTTCTGCTATTCCAACAGTGCCAAGTCCTATATTAACAATTAATAAATGATGTATCGTTCTGCACTACTGGAAACCACAAAATGGAATAAGTTACTTGAGTAAAGTATCCAGATCGTTTAAAGTTGCACAGTGTAAGTCAGTACAGATTGAGGAGAAATAAAAATGGACTGAAATAGGAAAACATTCCATAATACTAATAAAACAGTTTTACGTCTTTACACATCAGAAGGTCCAGCTCGATATTTACGTGTCACATGACCTCAAAATTAACACTACACTGATAAAGATGGCTGTACTACAACTCCCTCACCTGCTCGAGTCCTTCACCAAGTTTTGACTGAGTTCTCTTTGAATTCTGTTCGGGGACCTAGGCCGAAACCCGCCTTACGCACACAATGTTGTTCTGTGCATTTCATGCAGTTACACATTTCCACCAGAGAGGTCTCCAAACCCCCCAAAGATCTTACATAGTCCAGCTTTAAACTGAGATGGTCAATCAGTCACTCATCATAGAGACCAAGTCCAAAAGGACACGTGTGTTGATTTTGATCAGGTGAAGGTTTTCGAGACCTGTGCACAAGGCCTGATGGTAAATACTCATTCTGCTTCAATCTGAAATAAGTGATGCTTTAATATTGGCAGGTCTGCTGTTATATACTGTATAAGATTGTTTTAAATGATGTACCGTTTAAAGAGAGATGAGTTTATATGTTTAAACTTGCCATGTAATTCTTGATGACGGTTTTGTAACAGAGCTGTTCAGTTCATGATTGTTCTTTATAGTAGTAGTGCAGCAGTGTTTGCACTATTCCTGACTTTTTTTTCATTCTGGATTTCTTTGTTTTTCTAAGCAATAAAACAGATTAAAAAATAAGACATTAATTGGTTCGTTATTTACCTGCTAGCTTGTGATCTGTGGTGAACAGCAATGTGGTATACTGATGCATGTTTTCTCCTAAAAGAGATCTGTAGTTCTGTATAATACTTCTATAATACTGTATTAAGTGTTTACGTCGTATAGTACTGCTTTTGTACTAGTCAGGTTATTTATATGGGTCCAAGCCAGAGGTGACCGTGACCAGGGAAAACTCCCTCAGAGCAAGAGGAAGAAACCTTAAGAGGAACCAGGACTCTCTTCAGGTCGACCCCTGCATCGCAACAGACGCCGGAAGCATCAGAGTTTATGAGGCGGGAGAAGAAATGTCTGATTAATCTGTAATTCCATAGCAGGGTAATTGTATGGGTGCATGAGATGCAGTCAAAGCCCCCTCACAGCACAGGACAAGCAGAAGCTCTATGTTCAACAGCTGGTCAAAGCAGAAAAAGCTTCAGCTTCAGAGCACACAGGATGGGCAGTAGCTCTGTATTATCTAATATTAATCAGTAATATTAGTACAAATGAATTTACTATTATTTTAATAGGAGAAACATGAAATTCCAATAGTATTTAAGATTAAAGTTGAAATCCACTTTTAGTTGTTATTTTTTTGTATTTCCACATGATTAAACTTAAGTACACTTATCACGTGTCTTTATTTTGAGATATTAACCTATTATTTGGAGAAATCAAATCTATTTTGAGATGCTAAGTCATTTTACGATACTATCATGCTGAGATGCTAATTAATTATTTTAAGATAATGTCATTTTGAGATGCTATCATATTTAAATGCTCATTTTGATGTACTTTATTTTTAAAAAGCTAAGTCATTTTAAGATACTATCTTTGAGATGATGAGTTATTAGACACTGTCATTATTTTGGGATACTATCTTTGAGACGAGGAGTCATTATTTTGAGATACTATCCATATTTTGAGATGCTAGGTCCTTATTTAAAACTATTATCTTTTTATTTTGTGATGCTAGGTCATTATTTTGACCTAATAAGTCCGAATTTCAGTTACTGTCTTTTTATTTTGAGATGCAAAGTCCTTGTTTTGAGTTACTGTCTCTTTATTATGAGATGTTAAGTCCTTATTTGAGCTACTATCTATTTATTTTGAGATGCTAGGTCATTATTTTGAGCTACTATCTCTTAATTTTGAGATGCTAAGCCATTATTTTGAGCTATTAAGTCCTTATTTGAGCTACTGTCTCTTTATTTTGAGATGCTGGGTCTTTAATTTGAGCTACTATCTCTTTTTTGAGATGCTAAGTCATTATTTGAGCTACTATCATTACTGTAAGATACGAAGTTGTTTTAAAGTGCCATTGCTTTGAGAAAGTATCCATGAATAATGATTTATTATATTGTTGTCTCAAAACAATGGTATATCGATTCTCTTCATAATAAAAATCTGGGCTTCCATGTAAATTGCGATACAAAGTGATATTAACCGGTGTTTTATGACAGTATCTTATAGAAACTCTCCTGCTCCCACTTGAGTCCCAGTACGGTGTGTGCCTGATTCGGATCAGGCACTTCTTCTCCTACCTCTGGCCCCAGCTGAGGTCAGTCAGGGGTCCTACCGGAATGAGCGCTGCAGAGCAGCCATAACAGACACAGACACTTGTTTATTTCGGGCTTATTTTATCCGGAACTCTTGTGATTGCCGAGGAGCAGTTTGTATTTTTGTATCTAGAGGAAGTTTTTTTTTCTCCGAGAAATGGCGCCCACGATACAGACTCAAGCGCAGCGGGAGGAGGGACACCGGTGAGCGGCTAGCAAAAAGACCATCACCACGCTGCTACTCTCACCTACAAACAGACTTTATACGACACGTACAGGATTTAACACACTGGCTTTAGGCTAACTAACGTTACGAGTGCTCACGCTAACTGCGCTGCTTCATATACCCAGCGTTTAATCGGAGTGTTGTAAATAAAGTTAGCCGATGCTAATAGGCGCTATGCTAGGAGCTAACGTCATAAAGCTAAACAGGCTTTAACACATAAAGGGACACTGTTTAAATACTTTTCTCATCTTAAAAAGTGTTTCGAGTCTCCTAACTCGACGTATTCACCATATGCTGCTCATATAAAGTACATTTTCTAGAATGTTAGCAGCCTGGCTAACGCTAGGCTAACTAAAATATCGGTTAGCATAGCTAGCTAGTCTGTTACTTCCTACTGAGCACTGAGGTGGTGATTTGTGAGCCAGTGCCCATATTGAGGAAGGTTTTAAGGGGCACTTCTGGCGATATCGATACATAACTGTTTATGATGTGTATAAAAGAGCTTGAGATTAATAAGGGACCTTTTTGTGGGGCGTTAATTGTAATAGAGAGCTGCAGAGAGTCATTAAAGGGGGAATTTAATGGAGTTTTCCATGAAATTCTATTTAAGATGCAAGAAGCTGGGATGTAAAGTCATTCAGATGGGTTTTGGTGTGACGTGCTCCCTGGTCTAGAGGAACTTGGCCAGTCAGATCTGTTTACAGTGGTGGTGAATGGAACCAGACGTCCACCTCTAGAAGCTCATGGTTATGAATACACTGTCTGATGTCTGAGACAATGCGTTATGACATCTGGAAATCCGGTCTGATCCCTTTTTAGTTCGTTGTGATGGAGGGATGCCTGCAGGATTATAGGGTCAGGCAAATCAGCATTGTCTTTTCAGGGTATCCACAGTTTTCCCATCATCAGAATTCCTTATAAAGTCATGTGTAGGTTCACTGGTGGTTTTGGTAGTAACTAAAATGGCCATATGTGCTGTACACATGGTGAATCCAACAACTGAGACTCCCACAGATGCCGTCACGGTTTGTGCTGAAGAACCCAGTCTTCTTTGCTTCCAGCTGAAACGGCAGCCGGAAAAAGGCCTGCTTGACAATAGTGGAAAAGGGCTATGCAGAGAAAATCTGGGTCCCTGCAAACATCCACTTCACACCAAACACACCCTGAGGGACTTTTGGCATACGTAGCAGGGGCTGGATTTTTGTGAATCGGTGGAATTCCCCTTTACAAAACTGTCTTGTGTGTGCAGTACCCACTCGGTTTATAGAGTTCTTTATGGAAGCCCATTTCTGTCACTTAAAGGGGAAATAAAGGCCCTAAAGAATTTGTAATTTTGAGACGCTAAGTTATAGGATATATAAGATATTAATACGTAAGTGCTAGATAGTAAGTCATAATTGAGATGCTGAGTCAAAGATGAGAGAGTGAGTCATAAAAATGAGATATTCTGCTCTGATTTTGTCTATTTGTGATGCAGGAGTACTTCGCACAGAGCGATACCTGAAAGGTAATGTATGATTAATAATTCTTAAAATTCAGTATCAGTTATCAGACACTGAATGCAGCGTAGGTGGTTTTCAGTATGGTTTTCATTGGAGTTTTATGGTTAGAGTATAACATGGACTGTTTTCTTCTCCTTGTCTTCAGGTCGGGTGTTGTGTGTCGTGTGAAATACTGCAACAGCCTCCCTGATATCCCGTTTGACCCAAAGTTCATCACCTACCCCTTTGACCAGCACAGGTACGTGAGCTCCTGTTAACTTCTGGACTGTTTTTCGATGAGTGCTATTACAGTTATTTAATTAAGAGAAGACTAATTAGGCATACCTGCTGTTGTCTTCTGTATTTTTTTTATTTGGGTCATGTTTTAAATTTTTTGTTCGTTATTGATCAAAGGATTGATTAAGGATTTTGCCAAAATTTGGGTCCCTAGTTGTTGGTTTGAACTTTGTTTGCCTCCTGAAGGTTTGTGCAGTATAAGGCCACTTCGCTGGAGAAACAGCACAAACATGAACTGCTTACTGAGCCAGACCTGGGGGTCACTATTGACCTCATCAACCCGGACACGTACCGTATAGACCCCAATAGTAAGTGCTGATTACACACTTTACTAACAACAGTGTTCATACATACTTATTACACGCTGCACTGTGTGTGTACATGCTTATTACACGCTGCACTGTGTGCGTACATGCTTATTACACGCTGCACTGTGTGCGTACATGCTTATTACACGCTGCACTGTGTGCGTACATGCTTATTACACGCTGCACTGTGTGCGTACATGCTTATTACACGCTGCACTGGGTGCGTACATGCTTATTACACGCTGCACTGGGTGCGTACATGCTTATTACACGCTGCACTGGGTGCGTACATGCTTATTACACGCTGCACTGTGTGCGGACATGCTTAGTACACGCAGCACTGTGCGCGTACATGCCTATTACACGCAGCACTGTGCGCGTACATGCTTAGTACACGCAGCACTGTGCGCGTACATGCCTATTACACGCTGCACTGTGCGCGTACATGCTTAGTACACGCTGCACTGTGTGCGGACATGCTTAGTACACGCTGCACTGTGCGCGTACATGCTTAGTACACGCTGCACTGTGCGCGTACATGCTTATTACACGCAGCACTGTGTGTACATGCTTATTACACGCAGCACTGTGTGTTTTTTTACTGTTGTGTTTTTAAGGTAGAAGGAAAATCTTAGAGTTAGATCTGATTGTGACTCTGGTGCTTTTCGTTCAGTTGTGCTGGATCCGGCGGACGAGAAGCTTCTGGAAGAGGACATCCAGGCTCCCTCAAGCTCCAAGAGGTCTGAGATAAATATCTACACATGAGATTTTAGGAGTGCTGGGCAATGAATCCTTTTAACGTCAAAACCGCAGTATGAACATTTAAAGTGGGAAGGTAACGCTGTCGTTCAGAGTGGTTTGGCGTTTAACGCTCCGTTCTAGAGAAACATGCTGAGTCTGAATTTTTTCATTGTGGTGGTGTAAGAACCCAGACATCCCACTCTGAAACCCCCCTAGAAGAAAGTTAATGGATCAAATTATGAACACGCTACCAGCTCTGAGACATTTTGAGAAGATTCCTGAAAATCCAGAAAAGGGACACGAGTAGTCCGCCAAGAAAACTTCCGTTTATACGTGAAAACTTTTATTTTTTAAATAATTTAATTGAATTAAAACTGGTTTCTACTATTACCCATTTCACACTAAACCACTCTGAGTGACAGTGCTCACATCTCAACCACTGAAATGTGCACCAGTGAAGAATTCCTCTTCAGATATACCGACCTGAGGTTAAACCTGAAACAGGAATGAAGGAATTTACATTCAGACAAAGCTGCAGCTGTTAGTGACGGCGTGTGTACCTGTGTGTAGATCCCAGCAGCATGCGAAGGTGGTCCCGTGGATGAGGAAGACCGAGTACATCTCCACAGAGTTCAACAGATATGGAGTCTCCAATGACAAAGTGGAGGTCAAGTGAGTGGGACACAAACTTCTCTGTTTCTCTCACATGTATTTGCACACAGCATGCTTGTGTACAGATGTGTAAGACTTGAACGTTCTTGGTCACATGACACATCTGTTGTTTTTCTTTTTACACCACAATGAACACGTCTGGTAACGTGGCGCAACCCTACAGATGGCAGTTCCCCAAATTACATTTACATTTATGGCATTTAGCTGACGCTCTTATCCAGAGCGACTTACAAGGTTAATCATATTACAGGTGGGCCAGTGTAGTGTTAGGAGTCTTGCCCCAGGACTCTTATTGGTGTAGCACAGCATAGTCACCCAGACCGTGATTCGAACCCCAGTCTCCCACATGCGGTGGTGGCTCCCTGGCGGGCAGTGGTGTTATCTGCTGAGTTACACCAACCACTAGGGGTTCAGTTAACCAAAACCTACAGTTTGCTATAGCTGTTGCACAGGCAGAGTTAAATTAATTCATTAACAGTGGATTAGAATGTGTAGAGGTGTGTTCAGGTGGATAGGTGTTTGGACAGGTAAAGTCAGTGCTGCACCAACACTAACGCACCTTGTCATTGTGTGTGTGTGTGTGTGTGTGTGTGTGTGTGTGTGTGTGTAGGATTGGTGTGTCAGTCAAGCAGCAGTTCACAGAAGAGGAGATCTACAAGGATAGAGACAGTCAGATCGCTGCTATTGAGAAAACCTTTGAGGACGCCCAGAAAAACGTAAGGACCTGGATCATGTTACTGTGGAGATCTAAAGCAGATCCACAGGAAACAAATACGTCAGCGGACTTGATACCTCACAGTAAAGCTACTAAATGCTTAGCAGTGAATTATTGGTCGTCTGATATTATGAATAATGAGTGTCTACTATAAGTTATAAAGGATAAACACTGGATTATTCAGTATCTACTATGGTTTATTCAGTATCTACTATGGTTTATTCCGTATCTGCTGTGGATTATTTAGTATCTGCTATGGTTTATTCAGTATCTACTATGGATTATTCAGTAACTACTATGAGATATTCAGTATCTGCTATGGATTATTCAGTATCTGCTATGAATTATTCAGTGTCTACTATGGATTATTCAGTAACTACTATGGGTTATTCAGTATCTGCTATGGATTATTCAGTATCTGCTATGGATTATTGAGTATCTGCTATGGATTATTCAGTATCTGCTATGGATTATTCAGTATCTACTATGGTTTATTCAGTATCTGCTATGGATTATTCAGTATCTACTATGGATTATTCAGTATCTGCTATGGATTATTCAGTATCTGCTATGGATTATTCCGTATCTGCTATGGTTTATTCAGTATCTACTATGGATTATTCAGTATCTACTTTGGATTATTCAGTATCTACTATGGTTTATTCAGTATCTGCTATGGATTATTCAGTATCTACTATGGTATATTCAGTATCTACTATGGATTATTCAGTATCTGCTATGGATTATTCAGTATCTACTATGGATTATTCAGTATCTACTATGGATTATTCAGTATCTGCTATGCATTATTCAGTATCTGCTATGGTTTATTCAGTATCTACTATGGATCATTCAGTATCTACTATGGATTATTCAGTATCTACTATGGATTATTCAGTATCTACTATGGATTATTCAGTATCTACTATGGATTATTCAGTATCTGCTATGGATTATTCAGTATCTACTATGGATTATTCAGTATCTGCTATGGATTATTCAGTATCTGCTATGGATTATTCAGTATCTGCTATGGATTATTCAGTATCTACTATGGTTTATTCAGTATCTACTATGGTTTATTCAGTATCTGCTATGCATTATTCAGTATCTGCTATGGTTTATTCAGTATCTGCTATGGATTATTCAGTACTTGGTATATATTACACAGGTGGCACATCAAGTGAATGTATGTGTTGTCCTTTCTCTGTGCAGATTGCTCAGCACTACAGCAAACCAAGAGTTACACCTGTGGAGGTGTTGCATGTCTTCCCTGACTTTAAGGTAGGGCACACAAGCTCATCTTAACATGCATCTCACACGATGATTTTTGCACTCATATTTTAGATACTGGTTTTAACAAAGAACAGTGGTAAATATAAATTTATATACCTTCTCATGTTTCCTTTCCTTCTTTCTCCCGTAGATGTGGATAAACCCTTGTGCTCAGGTCATCTTCGACTCCGACCCGGCTCCTAAAGAGGTGTCTGGTTCCGCTGCTGTGGACATGATGTCTCAGGCCATGATCAGGTCAGCCAAACCTCCTACTATAGGAATAAAGCCAAAGCCCACACGTTGGGTCCCCTGGCTGTGATATCCGCACTCGGACCGTTCAGCTGCTTAAACCAGATTTGGACCAAACGAGGAAACCTTACCAAGGAGTCCAAGTGCTGCAGATGAAACATATCCAAAACATTAACACAGAGCTGATTTGTAGAGCTAAGTTGTTCTTGCTCAGCTGAAAAGTAGCGGGAAGACGTATTGGAAGAAGGCTGGGTGTCCTCAGAGTGTCACTGAGCACGGTAGATGACTATCGCTGGTAAGCTGTAGCTGACGTGTTGTTGACCGGACACTGCTGTTTGTCTTCGCAGGGGAATGATGGATGAAGAAGGAAACCAGTTTGTGGCATACTTCCTGCCCAACGAGGACACGCTCCGCAAGCGTAAGAGGGACGTGGACGAGGATATGGACTATATGCCTGATGAGCTGTAAGATCAACTTATAATAATAATAATAATTAATATTCATTCAATTTAATTCAGCTTTATTCTCATTGTACACAAAACCATGTAGCTGAGTTAAAGTAGAGACCCCCAAGATAAAATCCTCCTCCGGTTTCAGTTCCTCCCTTTAGCCCTCCATTGGAGTAACAGTACTAAAGTATGTACCTTTAGATATACTTAAACATGGAGAGTACCAGTACTAAAGTATGTACCTTTAGATGTACTAAAGTATGTACCTTCAGATGTACTTCAGTATGGAGAGTAACAGTACTAAAGTATTTCCCTTCAAATGTACTTAAGTATGGAGAGTAACAGTACTAAAGTATGTACCTTCAGATGCACTTAAGTATGGAGAGTACCAGTACTAAAGTATCTACCTTCAGATGCACTTAAGTATGGAGAGTACCAGTACTAAAGTATCTACCTTCAGATGTACTTAAGTATGGAGAGTACCAGTACTAATGTACCTTCAGATGTACTTAAGTATGGAGAGTAACAGTACTAAAGTATGTACCTTCAGATGTACTTAAGTATGGAAAGTACCAGTACTAAAGTATGTACCTTCAGATGCACTTAAGTATGGAGAGTACCAGTACTAAAGTATCTACCTTCAGATGTACTTAAGTATGGAGAGTACCAGTACTAATGTACCTTCAGATGTACTGAAGTATGGAGAGTACCAGTACTAATGTACCTTCAGATGTACTGAAGTATGGAGAGTAACAGGAGAATGATTTATTACGGCTCTAATGTCCTATTATCATTTCTGGAACAGGACTCTTCATCAGCTCAGTGTAGGTGCAGAACACTGAAGGAGAACAGGTTCCATTAGCTAGAACTATAAAATGTATGAACTAAAAAGTTTTTTGTCAGACTGCTAGTATACTAGTATTGAGGTGCAGATGGCAGTTAGCATAGAGTGAGTGTACTGTAACACACTCAGTAGTTGGGTGAAGGCTCCTGGGGAGGAAGATTCTTTCTCCATAAAGAAATACAGGCGAGAGACAGCCGTTCGGAGTACTGGACCATTTATTGGGCAGGGGAGCACCCACACCTCGTGGTTACAATCCCAGACAACACTGCCGCAGAACATGCAGGCTACAAAACCCCCCGTAACCAACCCGCATGCCTTACTTATAAACCGTTAGCGCTGTACACCCTCTCTCGCTCATGACATACAGCGTATGCCCTCAATGCTGGCACTTAAAGTGACCGTTACAGTACGTATATATATATATATATGCTGTATATAGGGCTGTCCTATCATACTTGAAGGCCGGTTGCAGTACACATTATGCCATTATGGTTAGACAGAGCCACAGTGCACTAGTAGCGTCTAAAAACGGCGAGTACAAAAACGAAGCACAGTCATTTCTAACTTTTAGACGCTCCGCTGCACTGAACCGGATTAAACCGGGCTAGTTAAGCTCAGTCTCTAATCAGATGTGCACCTCATTTCCATATTGTTTATACGAGGCATGACCCAATTCATGGAGGTGTAAAACCAGACCTGCACTGATCCACCTTTCCAGTTCCGATACCAGCACAGTTACATAAACTTCACATATTGGTCGATAACCGATATCAACCAAGTACCATTTATGGACTAATAAGCCGTATGCTTCACCATGTTGGAGAGACTAAAGGCCTCAGGCGCGACACACGCATTACTTCATAGTTTGTAAACCTGAATGCCTCCATAGAGCCGACTCTCCAGCTCACTCCATGTTGTTATTCCTGTTCATGAGTCATCCTGCAAACATGCTATTGACGGCATAGCCCGCATCGCAAGTGAATTAAGGCCCCATGGATCTGACTAATTATACTGTGCTCATGGGCGGAGTTGGAGGCGGAGCAGTGAGTGAAATGAACGAAATGGATGAATAACGAAACTGCCTGTGTAATATTTGCTCATTTTGTGGTCAGATTTAACCCGTATTGTGATGAGGGCTGCGGTCCCTACCTGCCAGTTCCGCATGCTGTGGTTGTCTTCTATTCACAGTCTGAGTTATCCGTCTGTTGTGTGGTGATGTTGCCTCCCGTCATGTTTCCCGACTGTCTGTCTGTCTGCAGGTATGAGTATAAGATAGCGAGGGAGTATAACTGGAACGTGAAGAATAAGGCCAGCAAAGGCTACGAGGAGAACTACTTCTTCATCTTCAGAGATGGAGACGGCGTCTACTACAACGAGCTGGAGACCAGGTGCGTGTCCGCCTCTCTCACTCTAGAGTACTGAACTGTGCTGTTGAGCGGCCTGTGTTCCACTCATAAAGCGTTCCTTTCGTACTTACTGCTGCCAGCTTGGCACATATCTCATTTAGATGAATGAAAATGGGAGGTAAATTAAATATATTATAAATTTTAAAATACATTTTATATAAAAATATACATTTTCTCCCACCATGTCAATGCTAACGTTGCTAATGTTGGTTAGAGTACACAGTAA
Organism: Prochilodus magdalenae; assembly: GCA_024036415.1. Lineage (NCBI taxonomy): Eukaryota > Metazoa > Chordata > Actinopteri > Characiformes > Prochilodontidae > Prochilodus > Prochilodus magdalenae. Next base: position 224,451 of record JAMWET010001860.1, read on the forward strand.
AAAATAGCTGGTCTGTTTTAGGGGTGTTTAGCTTTCGTTCACATTTAGGTGGGGCCAGTAATTCTCTGAGTAGGCAGTTTTGGGGCCATTTTGTGCCATTTGTTATTGCACAGAGAGGAATTTGTCTTTCACATTTAACGCAGTCGTGAAGCGAAACAACCACATACAAACTCTAGTGAACATGCACACTAGGGGGCAATTTAAGTTAGGACCAGTATCATCACCGTCATCAACAGGGCTGGACACCTGTATATAAATTTAATAGTTAATGAATTAATTCAATTTCAAAATTCCACTACATTGCTACTACTGGACATTCTCAAAAACGGGAAAAAGCACCCAGCAATGAAAGACAGGATCTGCAGCAAGCTGTATCAGTACGAAGTTTCATCCGGAAGGCACGACGGGGAGTACTTTAGAGCTTGTGTATAGTGTTGTAATGGATTACCTAATGCCATTTATTTTTAGAGGTGGTCATTCTTACACGATGACCTAACCGTCCCAGTGGTGTTCATCCCCTGTGCTTTCGAGAAGTGTTAACCCGTAGACCTGTATGTGCCCTGCAGAGTGCGTTTGAGCAAGAGGAGGGCGAAGGCTGGAGCTCAGTCCACCACCAACGCTGTACTGGTCTGCAAGCACAGAGATATGAACGAGAAGGAGCTGGAAGCACAGGTTTGGAAAACAAACACGCATGCACATAAACACTGTTAGGCCTGGTTCTATTCCGACTACAGTGCCCTTGCATTTAACAGCAGGATGCAAGTTCCGCTCAATCCGCTAAGGCTGTTGTGGTGTTCCAGGTAGTTGCTAACATTGCTCACATGGGCTGGTTAGAAGGAGTTAAGCCTTGTGGATCCTCAAAGAGGTTCCTAGTTTCTCTTCAGTCTGATGCGTGCTGTGGTGTTGAACTAGATCTGCTCCACTCATCACAAGCAGATTTCTCACTGCTCAGGTGCAGATGCGGAACATGCTTTAGACCGACGCAGACAATAATTCACAATTGAAATCGAAAACACTTCTGTGTTTGTGACCTACAGGAAGCCCGCAAAGCTCAGCTGGAGAATCACGAGCCAGAGGATGAGGAGGAGGACATCGATATCGACAAAGACATGCAGGACTCAGGTAAACTACATCTCCAACACGTGCATCATACTGGAAGTAAAAGACTGCAGTCAGTGGGCCGATCTCAGTGCTGTAATAGAACTTCAGAGAGTAGTACACTTGAATACACTTCGGTCCCATCCCATTTCTTATTTTTACCCCTACCCCTTGTTTTCGAGTGTAACCCTCCCTCTTACAAATTGAGGTACAAGGGGTAGTAGTTCTAATCTTCCCCCTATGAAAGGGGACAACCCTTTAGGACAACCCGGAAACATCAGTTGTCAGCGGATAAATGTAAACAGACGAGACAAGGTTTTTCATCCGTTTCCAATATGGCGCCTCCAGCTGTGGTAATCTCACTTGTGTGGGCGCTAGGCCTTCATTTGCGCTTGTCTGCAGCTCGTGATTCATTCACAACTTAAATTTCGCGCATCAATCAATCAAACGAGTCACTAAATAAACAAGAGCACAAACAAAAACTACATGACTTCATTAACAGGCTGCTGGCGGTGCTCTGTAGGCGACCCTGCCGGTGTGCAGTGACAGTAGAGGAGGGTGGAGGTCAGCTCCTCACTGCTTGAATACATTCAGGGCGTCATGTGACCTCAAAGAGGCGGATGACCATTATGTACCATCTCCACCAAAAATTCATCGGTGTTACGAAGCTGAGCTTGAAGCTTCATGATCGATGTTCCATGTTCCACCTTAAATGGTACAGCAGCCTCAGGTACCAGAATGTAACTGCGACACCATTTAAGGTGGAACGGGGAATGTCCCTAAGTAGCACCAAGACATCAGTGTATTACTAGGGATTTTTACTCGTGTGTTATGAAGAAAATGACCACAAAACGCTGTTACCATGGTGATCTTACAATACATCGGCTTTTTAACAGAGACATACTCATAGGGTCTGTTTGGTCGCTTGTGCAGCCATCTTGCTGATGATCCGCAGGCCATTCTGGGAATTTTCTCATAACGCTCCGTTTGGAATGTGCCTCTGAAAAATCTTGTGCAGCCCTAACACTTCACCTACTCCTCCATCTCAACAACAATCGGGACAACCCTACCTCTAGACATGAATGCGCAAAATGGCTGGGTAGGGGTCTAAGTGTCAGGGGCAAGGGGTGAAATGGGACGGGGCCTTAGTCTTAAGATCACGTACATGTCTGTGGTGACCATGATTACAGTGATCAGATCAGAATAATAAACCCGTACTGCTCTCTGTGCCCGTGCAGGTGATGAGAAGGAGAAAGGCAGCGAGAGCGAGAATTCGGAGAGCGATTCAGACCGCGAGGATGAAGAGCGGCGGGGCGAGGACGACGAGGATGAGGACGAGGAGGAGGGAGGGAAGCGGCGGGAGAGGAAGCCCAGCGGGAGCGGCAGCGAGAGTGGAGAAGACCGGCAGGCCCGGGACGAGGAGGAAATCTTCGGCAGCGACAACGACAGCGACGAGGAGGACGGAGGGCGGCGCAGCGGCAGTGAGGATGAGGAGGAAGGTGAGGGAGGAGGAAGGAGAAGCAGAAGCCGAAGCAGAAGCCGAAGCAGAAGCCGAAGCAGAAGCCGAAGCCGAAGCAGAAGCCGCAGCAGAAGCAGAAGCAGAAGTGGCAGCGTCACTCCAACTCATAGCAGCAGTGGCCGCTCTGAGGCCAGCCAGCACAGTGGCAGCGAGAGGGCGTCAGACTCCAGCGATGGCAGCGACAGTGAATGATGTGCTGCCGAAAACAGAGGCACACTGGGGGACCTCCAGCTCCCACTTATCTCCTTTCTTTCCTTCAGTGTGCTCTGTTCCCCAAGCACTGGAGGAAACTACAACTCCCATGATCCCCTACTGTCCCAGTTCTCCATCCACTGGGGGACTAACACAGCTTTCTTCATACCTGGCTGTCCTATTTCTCCCCCCACTGTACAGGACTACAACCCTGATGATCCCTCGCTGTCCAAGCTCTCTATCCACTGTGGAGGACTACAACTCCCATCTTTAGTGGTCCGACACTCTTAAAGGACTACAAGTCTCATCTTTAACAGTCACCCACTTTCTTAAAGGACTACAACTCCCATCATCCCCTGCTGTCTTCGCTTTTCACCCACTGCAGGAACTGAAACTTCCATGACCCCTTGTTACCCCTGCTCTCCATCCACTGAGGGGAAACTACACTTCCCTTCATCCCTTGCTGTCTCAGTTCCTTGCCTGCTGGAGGGACTACAACTATTCCCAGCCAGTATAGAGAGCTACACCTCCCATAATGTCTCACTATTGCCTCCTTCTGGTGAAGCTGTGTGCTGGTTGTCCTGTTTCCCCAAGGACTAGGAAAAGCCTCAGCTTGCTCGTCAGCTTTGGCTGCACCGTTCACCCACCTGCTATCCCCATGGTTCTCCAGCCCATGTAGAGGACTACAACTCCCATCATACCCATCTCTCCAAGAACCCTTCTTTCTGTTCTTCCGTTGCTTTCACTTGCTCTGTGTCACATCTGCGTCGGGAGTAAAAGGAACAGACCTCTTTCTTCTTTCTTTCTTTTTTCCTTTCTTTTTTTACATCCTGCAAGTTAACCAGCAACATGAGAACTGTGCACTTGAGCCGTTAGCCGAACTGAAGCCTTGACCACAGTTCTCATGCCCTGCGTACGTATTTGAAGTGTAGAACTATACCCTTTGTCCACGTCAGGGTTCTTCTTTAACAGCTTTACCCATGTCATCACTGAAAGGGCAACTCCACCCACTTTTTTATTAATGAAATTTCCCATGAATTAAATGGATGAGATGTAAACCAAGTCTTTCAGAGTGGTTTGATGTAAAGCGGTTTGTAGAAACCTACAGGGTCAGACCTGTTCGTGACGGTGATGGTAATGAGGCAGCCACCTCTAAAAGCTCTCTCACAGTAAGTTATCAGACTATGAACACACTGCCTGATGTCTGTGACATGGCCTTTGGCTCCTTTTGAGGAGATTTTGGATAAACAAAAAACAATGTCTAAACCCCATTCATGGCCAAGAGGTACATACAAGGTCTGGGTCTTCACACTGAGCCACTCTGAATGAAGGTTTACCTCTCAGTTATTGAATAAGATATGCCGGACGTTTCCTCTTTAATACACTCACGACTCGCGAGTCTCTCCTTGTGATATCCTATACACTGAAGGGTTAAAGCCAAGGCTGCAGGGTGTTTAGCTGAACCGTGTTCGGGCTGTCGTTAGGTTTTGAAATGACTTCAGCAACGACTTGCCTTATGTGAGCCCCAGTGCGTAATGCCCATCTGATTTAGGATCAGATTTGTCCAGGTCAGCTTCTTTTCTCTGTAGATTCTCCTTACGATCACTGAAGCAGAGTTTCATGAAATGCTATGAGGATTGATTACGCTGTTATGATCGTCCAGAGATCATCCTAACCCAATTCGTGGACTGTTTAGTTTATGTTGTCGTTATTTTAGTAGCTGTACCGTCTCCTCAGACAGAGATGTGTGGTCACTTTGCTGTATAAACTGCTGTAAATAAAGATTGACCAGTGGTGTTTGTTTAAAACGTCTGATCGGTTTATACCCAGCGTGCCAGTGGATTCTCCCTGCCGAAACAAAACCTGTGCTCTCCAGAATTCGTAAGCTAAAGTAACCCGACTTTTCCCCAAAATTCCTAATAGGATTGGGTGTTACGGTGCCTGAAGTTTCATCACACCCCTTGATGTTGGAGACGGCCTCTCTGTGATGTTCCACCATGGTCTCTGTGCGTGTCTGGGCCTGTTATCACAAGACAGCTTCAGCTAAGGCAGCTCAGACCTGGGTGTGTGTCGCGTGGTGACTGAGTGATCACTCGGTAGCCCGCACTGTGCTCTTTCGTTTCAGCCACAACCCGTGACTGCTCCCTTCAGCAGCAGTGGCAGGTTCAGTGATGGCCTTCTGCTGGGCCTGGCCTCTGATGCTGACTACCTTCAGGAGCCTTACAGGGGAATCTGCTACAAAGCCTTTAGAGCCCCTCTCAACACTGCTCTGCTTCAGCTGCCAGTTTGCCTGCCTTGCTGAAGGCATCCTTCCTCTGCAACTCAACGATGAAGACACACTGACAGGAGTTGGACCAGAAGGCCGCCAAGATCCAGGCACAAGTTGGACCATGTCTGTTGGTCTGTTCACCGTGAAATTTAAGTGCAACACAAAATGGTAATTGTACAAAACCAAACGGTGCCTAGCAACCGGTGTAGGTTTATGGGACAAGAGCCTCCAGTGTCTAAATAACTAGTACAGCATCCCAAGCCCTGGAACACAGGACCTTCTCTCCACATGTTGACGGTATGGCACGACTTCACCGCCCTCCACATTGTCCCATCCAACACGGCTGAAGCTCTTGAAGCCCTTAAGTCCACAGTGATAAGCGAGGGGTCTGATCTGTCAGATCCTAGGCACATAGCTGATATTGCAAATCTGGCTTGGTCATCCCCAGACAAGGATTCGTTTTCCCTCCCAGACATTATTCCACCTCATGAAGCTCCGTGAGGTGGCTTGGTTGAGCTAGCTCAGGCTGTTCGAAGTGGCATGAGTAGGCTGACTACCTGGCAGCGTGGTTGGCAGCAAAGGGTGAGACTCTGGAAGGTAGCCGCTAGACTCTGACACAAATTCTGCAAATTCTGGAGCCAGCCAGCTAACAAATTGTAGGCTGTAGGTGTAGTAACTCTGGATGGAGCACAGGTGCTAATGCAGTTATGCCAAGTATGGCTCCAGCGTGCCAACAAGGCTTGATTTCAGGCCCACCCAGATCCTGAACACAAAAACGATGGACTACAAGCCACTTCCCCACTGCGTTGTGTGGCTTGGCTTATCTCAGCTATGCTCCCTCTTTTGCTACCACCTGCTTAGTTTTCCACTGCAGCTGCGCTACTCTCAGCTCCTCCCACGTAGAGTGTGGTCCACCAGTCTACAAAGGAAGCTCATATCGCAGACGAAACATGAAGGGGTCAATTCAGAAAGCACTCGATTTATTATTCATCTAATTATTATTGATTTTTTACACTGCAAAATATGAAAACCACCGATCTTAGAGTCAGAACTAAAAGAAGAAAGCAAAAGCATGTTGGTTGCTAACTCTGAGGCTGCGGCAGCGTCGGGAAACAGCTAGTGCACTGTTCCGCTGCACTGAGTTATATCAACTTGGCCTTTATGACAGTGCTGGATGGGCAGCGTCTGGCTTCAGATGGCTCATCTGAGAGAGAAGTTCCCAATGTTTGATCATTTTCAATCGACAGGAACAACAGGCCAGTGACTGTATGACACATTAAACATCTGCCTGATTAAAGCCCAACACTTTTTAAGTGTAGACTTAAACAGGCTGTGCGTTGAGGTGCGATATACACTCATCATCAAAAGAGCAGGTGCACAAATAGTCACACCCAGGAGTCAACCCACAGGAGTGAAACTTGGTGGGTAGGTTTGACATCATGAGACATGTGCATGTGACGTAAGCAAGGACAGGGTCTTATCCCTGTACCTGACTCACCCAGCAGCTACGACTACAGATATCCAGCGAGCGGTGGTGTCCTCCATGAGTCATCCTGTTAGTGCAGCACTGTTGGCAGACGGCTGCACCACGCAGGACTACATGCACACAGACCGTTACCACGACTGTCCTTAACACCACGTCACCGTCACCAAAGACTGCAGTGGTGTTGTACCAGACTGTCATGGAGTGACTCAGAATGGCAGCGGGTCACCTTCAGTGACGAGTCCTGCTTTAGTCTTGGTGGAGACGCCCAATGAATCCGTGTGCGGAGGCACCGTGGTCAGCACCAAGATGAACGGTTTGGTGTCACACGCCCAGAAGGTCTGGTGTAGCTCCACCTCCACCCCTACCGCACCATCTGCAGGAACTGTGTGAGGATGTTTATGCTGCATGGGATGGATTATCACAGGACTCCATTAGGAACCTCTACAGCTCCATACCGAGACGTCTGGCGTGTTGGGTTAGCAAACACGCCGGTGATCCTGGTCACCTTTATCTTCCTTCCCAACACCACCGCACTCCCACACCTCCTTCTGGGTGCAGCTGTTCTTCTGATGATGAGTGTATGTATATGAACTCTGTTTTGATTGGCTGTCCTGTATTATGCTCCATTCAAAAAGCAGAGCTGTAACATTCTTGATGATGTCACTGTGAGGGGGCGGGGCTAAGCTGATGTAATCAAATTCATTGGTTTTTATGATGTCGGAAGAAAGAAACAGAATTCCACACAGACTATTTTTCCAGCGTTTAAATGTAGGGACATAACAGTCTTTAAATGAAAGCGAGAAAAAAGTGGTTTCCAGGATACGGGTCATCGGCGTGCGCCAAAACCATTAGAGTCCACATTAAGATGAATCACAGTCAGCTTCCTGGTCAGCTCCTCTGATGATGGACAGAATGAATCAGCGGAAGAAAGACAGCTTCTCTTTCAGCCACTCCTCAGACAGGTCGTCTGCGTTCCGGGTCTCGAACACCTGCCGAGAGAAGAAGGGCGTCGGTCAGCTGGACCCTGATGGATGTTCAAGCAGGATTTGGGGTAGTTAGGGGTCCAAGCACCGACTACTGACTTTGGGCGGTACTGCTATGCTAGTCCTGGTCCTGTCCCACAGTTACACTGACATTATACACCCACTGGCCACTTTATTAGGTACACCTCCTTGTATCTACAGTCTGCTTTATGTGCTCCACTGACCATAAACACACGCTGCATCCGAAACCGCCTACTACCGTACGTCTCAGGAGGCGAAAGCAGTAGGTGAGAATGTGTAGTGAGTTCCCCGGATGACGTACTGCTTCCGGTGAGATTTTCAAGTATGTGAGCACAGAACACTGTGCTATCCCATGATTCCACTGGAGCTGTGGAGGCTCTGTACAAGTGTAATTAATCTACATCTTTTTGTGTAACACTGAGTCACGTTATGAAGCGCTTTGCGGCGAGCATAAAGCCCATGTTACACCTTCATATGAATGAATGGTGAGACTTCTACAGTGGTGGTGGGATGACGTTGGTAAGATGGCGGACGTAGTACGTCCGAGGTTGCGCGGTTACTACGTACTCCCGTACTGAAAAAGCCTACTGCTTCACCGGTCGAGCAGTGCACACTGGGTTCAATCTAGTGCGTACTGACTAAGTAGGCGATTTCGGACGCAGCCACAGTCAAGTCACATTATTATGACCACCTCCTACTCTTAGTGGCAGTAGCACGTAGCTCATGAAGGAAGTCATGTTTTCTAGCACTCTCTGATCCCACTCATCCATGTGGAAGCCACTCTCAGCAGATTTGGGTATGTATCTACCTTTAGAGACCCCATACACCAATACCTGCTGATTGTCTTCCCTGGGGGACATGGGATCGTGCAGCAAGACAATGAAAGATCACATGGCTAGAATGTCCAACACTGGCTGGAAGAGTATGACTTCCAAGTGCTACCCTGGCCTCTAATTCCCAGGAAGTTAACCCAATGGAGCACCAGTGCATCCCACAGCTGCTGGAATCCTGCCCACAGGACGCTGCCCCAAGGACACTGCCCCCAGGATGCTGTCCCAGGATCCTGCCCACAGAACGCTGCCTCCAGGACGCTGCCCACAGGACACTGCCCACATGATGCTGCCCACAGGACACTGCCCCAGGATCCTGCCCACAGGACGCTGCCCACAGGACGCTGCCCACAGGACACTGCCCCAGGATCCTGCCCACAGGACGCTGTCCCAGGATCCTGCCCACAGGACACGGTCCCAGGATGCTGCCCATAGGACGCTGCCCCAAGGACACTGCCCACATGACTCTCTCGACTGGCTAGTTTTGGTTGGTGGACGATTCTCAGTCCAGCAGTGACACTGAGGGGTTTAAACACTCCAGCAGCACAAAATTCAGACTCGGAAGATGTTTACCTTGGTTAGCTCTGCTGCTTGGACCAGTCTGTTTTTGCTGCCGGCGTACATCATCTGCTGTTCTGGTTTGCAGCCTGTTCAGAAACAAAGCTAGGTTTCACAAACTAGGTCCATTTACAAAGGGTTCTGATATTTGTGGGGAACCGTAGACGTTCCTGAGTTGTGATCTCCAGAGGATCTGATTTCACAACACGACTGTAACATGACATGACTCACTGAAGATGTGTTTCCTAATCATTCCCTGTGAATGTATAGCTGACCTAAAGGAGGAGTGCTGGTGTAGTGATGAGCTGCTAATGAAGCGCAGAAGGTCAGACTCACCTACAGGGCTGGAGAAGATGAAGCACAGTGGGTAGGACACCCGACCATCTGCATGCGTCAGCTTGTAACTGTACACGATGTATGTACACTTCGGTCAAGGTTACTCACTGGCCACTTTATTAGAAACACCTACCCTGTACATCCTGTAACTGGCCACTTTATTAGAAACACCTACCCTGTACATCCTGTAACTGGCCACTTTATTAAAAACACCTACCCTGTACATCCTATAACTGGCCACTTTATTAAAAACACCTACCCTGTACATCCTGTATCTGGCCACTTTATTAGAAACACCTACCCTGTACATCCTGTAACTGGCCACTTTATTAGAAACACCTACCCTGTATGTCCTGTAACTGGCCACTTTATTAGAAACACCCGCCTTATACTTCCAATCACTGGCCACTTTATTAGAAACACCTGCCTTATACTTCCAATCACTGGCCACTTTATTAGAAACACCTACCCTGTACATCCTGTAACTGGCCACTTTATTAGAAACACCTACCTTGTGCTGTCAATTACTTTATTGTAATTTACTTTATCAATTACAACTGACTACTTTATAGGAAGACCTATTGTGTATTTGCTCTCACTGTCTGTCTCTCGGATAGTTTGATCTGTTCTTTGGTTTAGTTGTTGTTTGTGTTATGTAGGAAGGATATCTGGGCTGTCGCTCTGGAAGCTCCTCCCTCAGGTCGTCCAGTGAGATGTCCTGCAATATTAGATAGAGATTAATATATACACAGTTTTAACTCACTGATATTACTGAACTCCTCAGACAGACGTGGGTCTGAAGAACATACCTCATACTCCTCTTCTAAGATGACAGTAGAAAATGTTTGGTGTTATTTTTTTTGTTTTTTTCCATTTTTTTTTTTTTTTTTCTTTTTTTTTTGTTTTTCCATATCAATTTTCACTGAGAAAAAAAACAATCATTTAAATTTTATATTCAGTTTCATATTTTAACATCACAAACCTATTAGCACTGGACTGATCGAGTGACAAATAATCAGGGGACTCTGTCTCCAACCGTGTGGAAATGCATGATGAACCATAGACCTCCAGCTACGACTACACATAGGCAACGCATGGATTATTTAACAAATTAGCAGCTAAACAAGCGAATCCAAGCCAACATACCAAAAGGAGAAGGCGGAGTCATGAAACCAAATGGACAATAAGAAGGGCAAACAAAAGCAAATGGCAAAAGACAAGTAGTTTATGCTTAGGTGGTCACTAAGCTGCAATGCATCGCAAAGAGTGCATGTGAACCAGAGGCTTATAAGCGAACAGACTAAACGAGATACAGGTGTGTATAATTAGTACTCTGCCGAGGACCAGTGAGAAAACGGAGCGTGGTTGGGTGACAACAGGCATGTGGTCATGACATCATCGGGTGGTGGGTTCTGGGAGTTGTGGTACAGAAGAGGTCAAGGGGAAACTCGAAATCGTGACAGATTCTGAATTTTAGCCAAACGATTTCTCAGAAAGGCTTCTGTGGGATTGTGTAGGCTGCCCCAGTATGAAATACATGCTGAGATCCATGATATCCTCATGGCTGCACCTTCAGTTTTCCTCTAGGATACCAGGTTTAAAACATGTATCCTGGTATGTAGATATTGGGGGTTTAGTGATGACACCTACTCAGTATGGCGGCGTTAGTGGTCTCCTTCCGAAAGCGAAACTTCTTCAGCTTTTCTTTCAGGTCTGGATCCACCTCGCACACGACCAGTGAGCTTGACTGAAACGGCATAAAGAGACACCAATGTTACACTGAACGTTACAGACAGGACATCATAACAGACTGATATTACAGACAGGACATTATACTGGACTGATATTACAGACAGGACATCATAACGGACTGATATTACAGACAGGACATCGTAACGGACTGATATTACAGACAGGACTTCGTAACAGACTGATATTACAGACAGGACATCGTAACAGACTGATATTACAGACGGCACATTATAACTGACTGATATTACAGACGGCACATTACAACTGACTGATATTACAGACAGGACTTCGTAACAGACTGATATTACAGACAGGACATCGTAACAGACTGATATTACAGACAGGACTTCGTAACAGACTGATATTACAGACAGGACATCGTAACAGACTGATATTACAGACAGGACTTCGTAACAGACTGATATAGAAAACGACAGGACAATCGTAACCGACTGTATTACAGACGGCACATTATAACTGACCTGATATTACAGACGGCACCAATTACAACTGACTGGATATTACAGAAGGTATCATCATAACTGACTGATATTACAAGCGGGATGTTGTAACAGACTGATATTACAGACAGGACTTCGTAACAGACTGATATTACAGACATGACATCATAACAGACTGATATTACAGACAGAACATCGTAACTGACTGATATTACAGACGGCACATTATAACAGACTGATATTACAGACAGGACATCGTAACAGACTGATATTACAGACAGGACTTCGTAACAGACTGATATTACAGACAGGACATCGTAACAGACTGATATTACAGAGAGAACATCGTAACTGACTGATATTACAGACGGCACATTACAACTGACTGATATTACAGACAGGACATCATAACTGACTGATATTACAAGCGGGATGTTGTAACAGACTGATATTACAGACAGGACTTCGTAACAGACTGATATTACAGACAGAACATCGTAACTGACTGATATTACAGACGGCACATTATAACAGACTGATATTACAGACAGGACATCGTAACAAACTGATATTACAGACAGGACATCGTAACAGACTGATATTACAGACAGGACATCATAACGGCCTGATATTACAGAGAGGACATCGTAACAGACTGATATTACAGACACGACATCGTAACAGACTGATATTACAGTACGACACATCGTAACAGACCTGATTATACAGACACTTGACATTGTAACAGACTGATATTAACCATGACAGAACATCGTAACTTGACTGATATTACAGACAGGACATCAGTAACAGTACTGATATTACAGACAGGAACCATTTTAACAGACTGTATATTCTCAGATCAGGCATCGTAACAGACCTGATATTACAGACAGGACAATCGTAACGAAACGGATCTTACATGACAGGACATTTTTTAACAGCACTGATATTTACAGTGACGGGACATCGTAACTGTACCGGACTTGAAACCTTGGTCTCACGAGGTCAAACTTACCCACTCAATTTTTTTTGACAACCCATTGGACGTAATTTTCTTAGTTAACAGTAATATTGTCTAAATGAAAATCCGTTCTGATGGGGCTGTCTCGGTATCGTAACAATTACAACACTTCCATTTTTACTTAAAATAAAAGTTGGCTGGAGCCAGTCTTCACTTCATTTGGGAAACGGGTGGGGCTGATACTACTTGCAGGCAAGCAGGTGGGCTGCCTATGTAAAGGTGTACATGGTTGTGATGTCACAGCCACACTTGTGCAAACAACAGTTTTCCGTCAGTTTTGCTTCCATTGTAATTGAGTTTCAGGACCAGGAAGTGGACTTGCTGTGTTTATGGTAAGCTCAGCACATCAACGACCCCATATGGTTTTCTGAGAATATGTGAACTTTATAATATCTGTTCATAAGGTGGGCCTGGTTATCAGCATGTTAGGTCAGTAGAGGATACTGATAAGTTCAGCTGAATGCACACTGTTGATGTCTGTCCAGGTAAATGGAAGCATAAGGGAAACCGCGTAGCCTAAATTGATATGTAATAGACGATTGCACCATTATTCAGAAAACCAAGTGTGGCAAACTTTAAAATACCCCCCCAGAAAATATAATAACGAGGAAAAGATATTACCCATAAAGCCCTTCTCAGAACCACCAGAGACAGCGGCGGTCCACTTCCTGAATAATATATGCAACTGTAGATGCATTATTAACAAAGTATGTTAAGCTGTGGTCGGTGAACATTGCGGCAGAAGTGTTTTCTAGCTGTCGAAACTTCCTGTGCTGTTTTTGAAAACACAGCGGGGGGACGGGCGCGCTGCAACCAAACATAATAAGAACTATTCAAAGTGGAACCTCCTTACCAAACCTGCACTTAGGAGCTTTTAATCTGTGTACCAGATGGTCCTACATTGTGCTGGAATTGGAGAGTGAACATGAAAACCCTCTTTACCATTCTGCACGCTTGCGTCGAGACGTACACTAACTTAGTTCCTCCTTTGACAGTGAGCTTGTGAAAGGATTCTGCTGCTGCTGCATCCCAGAACTGGCACCCAGAATAAGGGAGGGCACTAACACACTAGCAGTGACAGTGAGGTACTCCTATACACAGACCTAACTAACAAGGCACAACACCAGTTTATATATCAGCGTAACCTTGTACTCCACTAAACTGGCCACTTAATAGGAAACACCTCCCTTGTGGCTTTCAAGCTAACTGGCGCACTTTATTGAGAAACACCTACCTTGTACTGTCGCACTAACTGGCCACTTATTAGAAACACATACTTATGTTGTGATTCTCAACCGCCACTCTTATTAGCAACACGCTACCTTTTACTTCCACTGAACTGGCCACTTTATTAGAAACACCTACCTTGTGCTTCCAACTAACTGCCACTTTATGAAAACACCTACTTTGTGCTTCCCACTACTGCCACTTTATTAGAAACAACCCACATTGGTGACTTTCACTAAGCTGGGCCACTTTATTAGAATCACACTAGTGCGGTCTCCTGTGTAGAGGATTTAGGCAGTTACAGACTGTGAAGGTGTATTACCGAGCTCCACTCCGCTCTGTGTTGTTGGCATAAACTACTGGTTGTGGAGTCCATAAATCAGTGCATGCAAGCAGCGGGTCTC
>JAMWET010001861.1:0-15000 GCA_024036415.1 Prochilodus magdalenae
GAATGTAAGTAACTGGAAAGAAATAAAGGGAGAGAGTAAGGGGAGAAAGAAGAAAATGTGTAAAAGTAAATAATGGTAGACGTGGTTCTTGAAAGGGAGGAGTTAAGAGTAGTGTAACGGCTAGAGTGTGCACGTTAGTTAGTGTATAGTTTAGAAAAAATAATTTATAAGTGGGTGGTAGGTGGGGGGGGGGGAGGAGGTGGTGGCGTGGTGGGTTGGGGGTAAGATGAGGGGTAAGAAAAATTTATGGCATTGCTCACATGTATACTCATTTTTGACACAATGAAGGACGAAAGTGTACATTCAAAGTTCAACTGAGCAGCATATACTTTATTTAATCTCATCATCAATCATCATCAGGCCTTTGTGGGACTCAGACGTACTGCGGCTGACCTCCAGTTTACCTGTAACATTTAAACAGAAATGGAAGCAAATGTACACTGATTCGCAGATCTCTAGACCCATATTATATTCGTATAGAACACGAACACAATACACCCCTGTCCACCCTGTCCACTCCCTGTCCACCTGTCCACCCTGTCCACCCTGTCCACCCTGTCCACCATGTCACCCTGTCCATCCCCCATGTCCACCTGTCCACCATGTCCACCATGTCACCATGTCCACCTGTCCACCTGTCCCCATGTCCCACCCTTTCCCCCTGTCCCACCATGTCCCCCACCCTGTCCACCATGTCCACCATGTCCCCCTGTCCACCTGTCCACCCTTTCCACCATTGGCTACCATGTCCACTCCTGTCCACCCTGTCCACCTTTTCCCTGTCCGCCCTGTCCACCCTGTCCACGCCTGTCCACCATGTCCACCATGTCCACCCGTGTCCCACCATGTCCCCCCTGTCCACCCTGCTCACCCTGTCCACCATGTCCACACACTGCCACACCTGTCCACCCTTCCACCTCTGTCCACCCTGTCACACCATGTCCACCATGTCCACCCTGTCCGCCATGTCCACCTTTGTCACCTTTCCACCCCTGTCCCACCCTGTCCACCATGTCCACCATGTCCAGCCTGTCCACCATGTCACCCTTTTCCACCTTGTTCCCCATGTCCACACATGTCCACCCTGTGTCACCCTGTCACCTTGTCCCACCTTGTCCTCCACCCTAGTCCAACGTCCACTTGTCCCACCCTGTGGTTTTCTCTGACCCATGTCCCACCTTTTCCACCCTTGTCCACCATATCCCACCATGTCCACACTTGTCCCACCTGTCCACCCTGTCCACCTGTCCACCCTGTCCACCATGTCCACCTTGTCCACCCTGCTCCACCTGTCCCACCCTGTCCACCATGTCCACCTTGTCCACACCCTGTCCACCCTGTCCACCCTGTTCCACTTGTCCACCCTGTCCACCTTGTCCCCCTGTCCACCCGGTCCACCCTGTCCATCGCATGCTGTTAGCAATCCCGTCTTATTACTTTACGAATTCTATAAACGCCTGGGGAGTGGGGAGACCGGTTGCTGAAGATTATTTAGGAGAGGTATGTTTTGTCCTGGACTACAGGACCAGGCCAGTCTAGCACAACCAAACCCTCCTCTGCGTATCGATGTCGGCTTTTTGTGATGGATGCTGGGTGGGGTTTATTATTGTCTGGCTGAAAGGCCTTCCCTGGAGGTGACGTGGTGGACCTGGATGGGAGCATATGTTCTAAATCCCGTATATACGGTTCAGCTCTGATAGTGCCTTTCCAGATGTGTACGCTGCCCACGCCGTAGGTTCTCAGCACACAGTTCCAAATGGGTGGTCCGTATTGGGTGGGTGGTCCTTCACCTGACCACAAAACAGACTGACCACTGTGCCTCAGTCCATTACAAATGAGCGTTGGGGCAGAGGAGGCATATTCAAGTCGTCTGCGTAATCCCTTCACGCTTACGGCATGTAGCTGACGCTCTCATCCAGAGCGACTTACAGGGTTAATCATGTTACAGGTGGGCCAGTGTAGTGTTAGGAGTCTCGCCCAGGACTCTTATTGGTGTAGCACAGCGTAGTCACCCAGACTGGGATTCAAACCCCAGTCTCCCACATGTGGTGGAGGCTCCCTGGCAGGTAGTGGCGTTACCCGCCAAGCTACGCCAACCACCAATCCCTGGCCTAGCTTTAAAAGACCTAATAATGAAACCAGTGAGTAGAGCGTTATCCTTCACCCATCCAACACCATCACACGGATTCTAACAACGAATCAAACAAACACTCATTCCATTTTGAATTGGCAGGTGAGTTTATGAACATGAGACCGCTGATATGTGCTAGTCAGTGATTGTAATATTTTAGGATATTGTTAAACGGGCCCACGCCTGGTCTTACCACAGAGGGCTCCTACTGCTATCCTGCACCACCGCTGCTTCCTAATATTTGCTGTGCAGCCCAATATAAACACCAGGATTCATTCAGAATTAATGGGAGCATGGCCGCTCAGCACGGGTATGATAATCCTATTTTCACAATAATCTTACTGAGCTGAATTACTGAGATACTTAGACAGGGAGAAAACAGAGGGCAAAAAACAGGCAGCCGATAATGAGTCCCGTTTAAATCTCTTTTTATTGAACTTGAAGGAGTTACAATACTGCCAAGTAGTATACTGACAACTAGTGTTCTGAACCTACACGAAGTCGGAAGACTACACCCCCTAATAAATGTACAGTGTTTTCTTTCAAACCCATTGGCTATAAGGTTGATTCTATAAGGTTGGCCAGTGAATAAGACTCTCCACCCCTTAAAGGCGCAGTCAGTGATTCAGTAGAACTACCGTTACCAGTACTGTACAGCAAACAAACACACCCCTCCCTTTAGAGCTCCTTCAGAAGCTCCACCCCCAAACCCACAGGTGCGCATCCCAGAGACAAACTTTGTTAGCAAGTTAGCAAACGCGTTTAAGATCTTCATGGTTTTAAAACCCAGAACCCAACCCGTACCGGCGAACACCTCTGCAGAACGTTTCTGTAAACGACAGCTAAGAAAGTAAAGCCTTTAGTCTGCAGACGACTGCACAAGCTAAGTGGGGCGGGGGCAGTCTAGCGGGCATGAGTACATGCACACTATCTGCGCGGGGATGTCAGGCTGTGGCTCTTGCAGAGGCTGTAGGGCTGTGGGGCGGAGGGCTGCAGGGCTGTGGGGCGGGGGGCTGCAGGGCTGTGAGGCGGCAGGGCTCTGAGGAACCTAAGAACTTGGGTTCTGTTGTTCAGGGATCTCCTCTTTGGCCAGTTCTCCTCCATCTCTTCTTCTTAGTGTGTGTGAGGTGTAGCATGTAGCCCTTCCCCCTAATGTGCACCAGCACCCAAACCCCTCCGTTGCCGAGTGTCTGGAAACGTGATTCTGGGCACTTACAGAGCCAGGGCTGTGAACGGGCCGGATCACCTACCCAATCTGTTTTGCCCACATACCAGCAAGCTGGCCACGCCCCCAGCCCACACTCCCAACACAGAAATCCTGCTCCAGTCTAGCTCACAAGGTCTACCAACGGGTTCCACCTGAAATTCAGGATTCAGTACTGTTACGGCAGAAACGGCGTCACCGAACAGCCGCAGCAGGATGCTGCTCTGGAGGCTGGCCAATCAGAACAGAGCGGATCACCAGATCACACTGGGCTCATCAGGAGGTGGGGCTTAAAGACACGGAGGTGATTATCTGTGTATAAGGGAATATTGAGTTTTGGGAAACTGATGTGAATCTATACCAGTGAACCCAAAAATAAAATTCTGGACACTGAAAAAGAGAGTACGGGTCGCCATTAGAATCACTTACTGCGCCTTTAAGAGTTTAATCTAAACCTCACAGACAGCATAGAACCACACTGGCAAAACAATATCCTGCTGTAAATAAAAACCCATGTCCAGTTTTCACACAAACACACGAGACAAACACACTACATGATTTAGGTTTGGTGCAGAGCGGCTGCAGGGGTGAAGGGTAGCTACACCCGCCACAGCTTGGAATCAGGCGCCATGGTCTTCTTGCAATGAGAAGAAGTCCTTCTTACAGGAACGACCTCCAGGTAGCAAAGCAATGTTCTCTATCTCTTAGTTTCACTAGAACTAGCCTAACTGTTCCGGCCACTCATCCTCCTTCTGAAAAATAAACATTCCTATCATCTGCACTGCAATAAATAAATTAGTTTGATCAGGCGTGTAGTGAAATTTAATATTTCAAATTAAACCGTACAGGAGCTGTTTCTCTTCTGGGAGACCGTCCCAGCACAGAACTTCCCTTTTTGAAAGAGTGAGCCGCAGAAATCCATTACTATGTCTTAAGATGTCCTTTAAACCTGGCGCTTCAAATGTGAGTGATTTGGAAATGCAGAAGCTCTTCTCAGCCGGCGCACATGTTAAAAGAAACACAAGGTGTGTGAGGGTGTCTATTCAGAATCTCTCTTTTTTTTTTTTTTTTTTTTAGGGTGGGGATTTCCATAATCCTCATGTTTCTATGCTTCAAGCTCCAGACCTAGACCCAGCTTGTGTCCACCAGCGTTAATGTTCTTCCCATCCAGGAGGGCGGAGAGGGTCAGCTTAATACCTACATAAACACATCAAGCAAATCATATCACGGTTAATAACACACGGCACACGTACACAGGCCCAGACCCACGCTGACCACCTTCACCCTATGATTTTACCAGACGTCTGCCTCTACATGCACATTAATGCTAATGACGGCCCATGTTTTAGTTTATTAATCTACCCATCCATCTATCTATCTATCCATCTATCTAATGGGGGTGCAGGAGATGTGGAGGTGTTGACTGTCCAGCTTTTGTCAATGTTAAAACATGTACACAAACAAACTAAATTAAATGTGCCTCTTTACTGTAAACACTTTGTTTCCCAAATATATTAAACTCAGGAAATTAATTATTCCCTGAAATTTGCTATGAATTGGTACACTAAAGGCTAAAATGTGGAAACCTGAGAGAGTGGAGACCAGGAGAGTGGAAGCCTACATCTCCTGTTTGCCTGAGGAATTTATTGGAGCCAGTTATTCAGACGGTCGCTTAACTGTGTTCTAACATTTGCATAAAGTTGAGAAAATGTCAAAATGACAAACACTGAGATGTTCTAAACTCCAGAACTACCCAGCACCAAACATTTACTAGGTCAACTCCCTTCGCCAACCGTAGACCTGGATTATTCGAGTTCCCCATTCGCTCCTACTGTTCCTATTCACAATAAAGTCACGTAAAGAATGTAAAAACTAAACGTCACACAGCATGGATATTATTTTACAATTCCTCCTACAGGGCGACGGCAAGAGCACCCTCTATTTTATTATTCTCCGTTACAGTTTCACAGAAACACGCCTGTAAAAGAGACAGTCAAAATATAGTTACAGAAACACAGAAAGCTGCACCCAGACGGAGTCAGACAGGGATACGTACTGGAGGGTGTGGGAGATACGGTGTGGTATGTAAAAGTTTTACACTCGCACGTGTGACATGAGCAAGGACAGGCCTGCTGTATCTGACTGACCCAACAGCCTTTCAGTGGGCAGCGATGCCCTCCACGAGTCATCCTGTAGGTACTAGCACTACTGCACGACACGGGACCACACCCACGCAGGCCGTTACAGCCACCGCCCTTCACACCGCAGCGGTGTCGAGCCAGGCTGTCCCGGAGCGACTCAGAACAGCATCAGGTCGCCTTCCGTAACAAGTTCCACGTTTGTCTCGGTGGAGGCGCCGTGGTCAGCACCAGGACAAAAGGTTTACTGTTACACGTCCAGAAGGCCTGGTGTCCCTCCCCCTCCACCCCTACCGCACCATCTGCAGGAACTGTGTGAGGATGTTCAAGCGGCATGGGATGGATTATCACAGGACTCCATTAGGAACCTCTACAGCTCCATACCGAGACGTCTGGCGTGTTGGGTTAGCGAACACGGCGGCCCGACGCCATACTGAGAGACAGACTTCTGTATGTGTAGCTCAATAAATATTGATCATATCAGTCTAAATTTATCATCAGTTATTGATCCTGGTCACCTTTATCCTCCTTCCCAACAGCATTCCCAATCCCACACCTCCTCCTGGGAGCAGCCGCTCTGTGTGTAGTTTTTACATATTCATGTCTGTAAAGTTATCAGAAGTGTAGGTTCAGTAATTTTTTTAACTTACCCGGCTTTAAGGTTTGAGTGTATCCCAGACCAACAAGACTGGAGTTGTTCACTTTGGCCTATAGAACAGTGGAAAATACAAAATATTAATATTTCTCATTTAGCATATACACTGAGCACGTTTCCAGAGCACTGTTTAAGAGGAACGTTAATCTGGGCCACATTAAAAGGTCAGACGGTTGAAAGGTCAGTGCCCAGCCAGTGGGAGGGCCTACTGACACTACGGACACCACATACCGAAAAGGAGGCGTCTGCATCAATCTGATACTTGGCAGCGATGCCAAAGCGAGTATTGCTGTTGCCAGCGGTCCAGGCCAGATTGACGGCTGTCTCCAGTTTCTCGTTCACCTTTTGGTAAATGGAGCCACCAAATTCAGTTCCGTCGTTCCTGTGGTTTAAAAAAAAAAAAAATCTTTAATTACCTACATTTATCAAAATCATACAAATCTCCACCATACCTATCTGTTTAAAATCAGGCATGTATTAGGTGTGAGGGAGTTTTAAACCTGTCCCAGCTGATCTCTCCGGTAAATACGAGCCGTCAGAGGTGGAGGTGCGTCTCAGCAGGAGACGAATAGCATTAGCACACCATACACTGGGCTTAAAGCCCCCGACAGAGCCAATTCAACTTACTGGGAACGGACGCAGTAAAAATAGCACGCCATTCAGACCCAGCAGCCAGACGAGAAGGCACGGACAGCTCCGCATTCAGTCCTGCGAGTCATGCTGAGCTTATTAGCGAGACTGGACACCTGACGCATCACGTTAATGTGCAGTGCTAGTTCGTTTACAAGAAGACTAGGTGTTCTGTAGGAGACCACAACAGGCTGCTGTCCGGCCTACTGAACTTAACTCGCTCCCTGTTCATACACAGTTAATGACTAATAAGTAAGTGCACCCGCGGGGCAGAAACGGGCAGTTTCATTTAAAGTTCACGTCTCTGAGCGCATCACGCACACAAACCAGGGGTGGGAAATTCATTTCCACAGGGGCCACAGGAGATATGGAACTGGTTTAGAGAGCCAGACTAACATACTTAACTCAGTTCTGCCCAAAACACCTGTCCTGTATACTGTATACAAAATATCCCTTTATATATAAACAGTAAATGAGACATTACCATGGTACAATGAAAACGTGGAGGACAGAATGAGATCAGTATTTAATGAACGTGCGACTGTTCGGTTTAGAAAACTGTAAGACCCTCTCTGTTTCTACATTCCCCGACATGTTTACGGGCTAAGAGGTAACTTCTTGTCCGCTGACACATTTGAGTGGAGGTGTAGACGCGCAGTGACAGGACAGTTCCCGTCAAAATGAAAGCAGTGTAGCTCCAGTGTTATAGGTGTCCTAGTTACACGTTTACTGTTGACCTCTACTTTACCAACGATGTCACGAAGACCAGCCAGTGCACGGTGACTACACAGACTGTCCGGTAGCAGGTCGATGACTGGAGCGGTCCACTAGAACCGTGTTTCAGAGGTGTGATTTAACCAGCCAACTTCATCCGTCCTGTTATTCCTGTTTTACCCAGGGGTCATCGTAATCGTGCCACACTACCGTCTCGCTCCTGCATTTTATTTGGTCCATCTTTAAGGATTGTGACATGAGACCTGTCTGTCTGTCTTCAGGTGTGAAGCTGAACAGGTAAAAAGTTGACCTAGCTTACACATTTGTGTGGAGCTGAAATTCATCAGTCTTGTATCCTACAGCGAAGTTGCTCTGGGTGACTCTGTTCCTCCCCGTCTCAAACGTCATCTGATAGCCAGCAAGCCAGCCCTCGTAGCCCACTACGACGGCACCATGCACAGCAGTGCCATTGATATCGTAATCCACATCACAGCCGAGATTGAGGTGCTCCCGCTTGTAGCCTGTCTTGAACTTGCCACTCTTCTTTCTGTGTAGGGAAAGAGACTGTTAGAGTCCGGCAGCAGCCAGAGGATTCCCCTAACCATGACACAGCGACAGGAGTCAGATTTCATAAATACTGACCTGGAGCTCTTACTAAACCGTCTCTTCGTCACAGCTCATTTACTCGAGGTTCATCTGACCACAGGTCATGTGAGCGAGCCATGTGGTTTTGTTTTTCCGCTAACTAACCTAACTGCTTCGCCACCAAATTCAGACGTGCCAGCAGCGGACTGGCTCATTGTAACAGCTGTACCTGGCATTGGTCAGGTCCTGGAGGTTTTACCACATTCTGACTGATTATCTGCAGCAGTGAAGCTCTTAGGAAGTTTCTGAAGATCTGAACTTGATTCATGGCTGTAACTTCTACACCTGTCTAGGTAAGCTTGTCCACTGGGCTTTTACATTCCTGGGACATGATGAAATCACACATCCCAAAACAGATACGTAACACTAGCCTAGTTTTCATATTCAGATCACTTGAGGAAAGACACGCTTCATTACAGGACGTACACCATGGAAACAGACAAAGACCACGTACCCTGTATTTGGAGAAAAGGAGGAATCAAAGGTCAGCTTCAGTCCTTTGGCCAGCTAGAGACAGCAAACCAGAGTTCTAGATCAGGACGTGTTGTGGTATGAAAGAACTAGACTATAAAAACACCACATTCGCATTTTTACTCTGAATGGATCTAATATCTAACACACATAACGATCCGGATCATCATGTTACAATTCTCACCAAATGAATCTGATCTTCAAAGACAAACCAGCCAAATACAAACCGTCCGGAAAAAAAAACACTGTGTTCAAATTTCCAGAAATGCTGTAAAACTATCAATGATTTTTTATAATTTTAATAACTTTAACTTAGGTTAACTTAGTTTTGGTTGACTACCTTAACTGTATTCTGTAAATAATATAAACATTTTTAATGCCTGTAACATATAAAAAGTTCAGTAAGGGCAAAATAAGAGTGAAACTTTGATAGAATATTCAGGCTACATCTTTTTAAACATCCCATAATAAGCAGGTGAAGCAGTAACAGGTAGGGGTATCGTGACTGGGTATGATGCTTAGCGTTGTGTTTTAGAGAGAGACTGTGTGAGAGAATCGTGAAGCGCGTTGTGAACGCAGGACCGTATGAGATTTAGATCCTTCACATCTGGAATACGATTAATGTGAAACGATTCAGGGAATCCAGAGATCCCTCTCTTCATGTAGGACAAGAACAGAACCCACCGCTGAACACGCCCCCAGGTGGCACGCTTCGTTCAGTGCTGGGGTTGGTATCTGGATGTGTACGTACACAGCTGTACCTCATTACCTACTGAGGTTACCTGTTCAGCTCCAGAGAACAATTAAAGAAGCAACCTCTGAAGATCAAACACGTGACTAAGGGAAGATCCAAGTCCAAAGGTTTCCCCCGATTATGGATCACTATTTGTTTATCTGGAGAAGGAAAGGGTCCTCCCACCTGGTCCTCCAAGGTAATCTCTGTGCCCAGGGTGTTGTCAGTGTTCCACCTCTCAGTTAAGGTGAGCCCATGTTCTGCCCATTTGTACTTGGTCTCCAGCGTTCCTGCCACCTTGCTGGTCTCCGTGTTGGCAGAGCCTGTACTTTTGAATTCCTGATCAGAGGCAAAACAGACAAAAGCGAATGATCAAAGCATCAAGAATCATCCAGAACAAGACCCAACAGCCCACATTCACCCTGCTCTGTCCAGTCAGCCAACTCTCTAACACTCGGGCTGTACGGTCCACATCCCCAACAGCTGCTCCCAGTGACAGTCCTGAGGGCCGCGCTTCAGATTAGTTATCTTAGTGATAAAGACCCTTCACTAGCGGCAGCCCCCGTCCTCACCTTCACACAAACACTGACTTACAGCTACTGCAGCCACTGCACGGTTCAATTCAACAGAAGACAACACAGAACGTTAGATTAGCCAAACCCATCCCAGAATAATCTACTGTAACTTTTACAGGCTCTGAATTTCCTCTTAGCTCCGCCCCTCTAGCTGATTCCACTGTAGTTAGGTATGTTCAATAAACTGTTAAATACTTACCAATCCATTTTCTGACTTTGTTTTTACATCCAGCTTGATAAGACCAAAGCCTTGATAAGATCAAAGGAAGTTAATTAGTTTCATGCAACAGCAACATCCTACTGCAGTAACACGACAGTCCAGACTGGGTCTAATCTCACTAAACATCAGACAAGCTAATTTAATCAAATTTGCATGTGGAAATAAATGTATTCATACAGTGAAAAGAAAGTAAAAGACATTTATTAAAACAAAGAAACCATCAATGAAGTCCACCACTTTCATCATGCAGTGTGACATCTTGGTAATATTGATATCGGCCATAACAGGATCAGACCCCTTCTGACCAGTCACAACATGCCAGCTGTCGATGCCCAGATTAATTTTCTTCCATTCAAATGATGTAGTAATATAATTTTGAGCCCCCAGTGAACACGCTAGTGAACAGACACACTCACACACTCACACACTCACACACTCACACACACAGCAGGGGAGCAGTGTAGGGAGGTTAGCAGGGGAGCAGTGTAGGGAGGTTAGCAGGGGAGCAGTGTAGGGAGGTTAGCAGGGGAGCAGTGTAGGGAGGTTAGCAGGGGAGCAGTGTAGGGAGGTTAGCAGGGGAGCAGTGTAGGGAGGTTAGAAGGTTAGGGGTCTTGCTCAAGGGCACTTCAGTCATGTCCTGCTGGTTCAGGGAGCCTAACTGGCGACCCTCCGGTCACAAGGCTGGTTCCCTAACCTCCAGCCCAAGACTGACCGAGGCGGTGTATACGATTCAACTATTCAATTTCTACAATTAAAATCTAATCCCTGTTTGTCTGTGTCAGCGAATCTCTCCAGCTGGAAACAACACAGCCCTGTGTCTGTACACGCCACATAAGCAGAGCGGCTCAGACTGAACGTCACAACATTCTTCCAGCCAGGGAGCTGCAGGGGGTGTTTGTGCTCACGCACACGGACTGAGAACCATCTCAACCTGAAGCACAAATACCCAGAGACAGGTTTTAGGCTAGGCAGGGGCCTGTGGCTGGGACATCTCTGCAGTGAGCTTCCTTACTAGCCTAGCTCTTTAGCGAACGTTCATGTCCCACAAACGACACTGCTGCAGTTACATTCTGCCGGTCCCTGTTCCAACTCAGGAGTCACTTTGAGGATTCGTTCATGTTAGCATGTTAGCACCAGTGCTGCACTAGCTTCATGATCCATGGCTTTGGCTAAAAATAGGAATAAGGTCCAGAACTAGAAAAGCGACCTTCTAAACTCTGGTGAAGCTGGAGGACCGTTAGGCTAGCCGGAGGCTGCACCGTTTATTTAAGGTGGAACAGGAAAATAATCAAACACAAGCTCCAGAATGTACTGCTACAGCATTTAAGATGGAACGGGCAAACGCATAAAGAACAGAAGGCATTCCTAGAAATGAGGATGTTACAGTTTCAGCTGGTCATGCGGATCACCGTTTCAGAAGAACAGCTCCCAACCACGTCAACTGAAAGCAACTCCTACCATATCCCTTGGTGAAGACATCCTTGGCGGACTTTCCGAGGTCGATGTATGTTGGGGGAACAGCCATTATCTGAAAACACAGCAGAGGAAACAACATTACCTTCAACAGAGGTAAACAGACCCAGAGCGGACAGCGCTGTGGAATATGTGCGGATTAGGGACAAGCTGTCGTCACAGGGCACATCAGAGTCCCGCCTTGTCCGTCCAACGTTTAGAGCTACTGGGACAGCACAGCATTCGGAATTCAGTCCCATTATCCTCAGCAGGAAGCAGGAAGCAGTCCGTCCTCATCCGAACAAACAGGCTGTACAAGTCGGTCCAGACCGCCCGAGCCTGACAGCATGGACTCACTCCAACAAGGAACAGGAACTCTATATACACCCACCAATCAGGAATAACATAACGACCCCCTCAGTGCATCTAGACAGGACCACCACGATGGGCGGGGGATCATTCTCAGCCCTGCAGGGACACTGACGTGGTGGTGGTGTGTTAGTGTGTGTGGTGCTGGTGTGAGTGGATCAGACACAGCAGTGCTGCTGGAGTGTTGAGACACTGTGTCCACTCACTGTCCACTCTATTAGACACTCCTACCTTGCTGCTCCACCTTGTAGATGGACAGTCAGAGACGATAGCTCATCTGCTGCTGCACAGTGCAGTGCTGATCATCCTCTAGTCCTTCATCAGTGGACACAGGACGATGCCCACAGGGCGCTGCCCCACAGGACGCTGCCCCACAGGACGCTGCCCCACAGGACGCTGTTGGCTGGATAGTTCTGGTTGGTGGACGATTCTCAGTCCAGCAGTGACACTGAGGTGTCCAGCAGCACTGCTGTGTCTGATCCACTCACACCAGCACCACCCACACTAACACACCACCACCACGTCAGTGTCACTGCAGTGCTGAGAATGATCCACCACCCACATACTACCTGCTCTGTGGTGGTCCTGTAGGGGTCCTGTGGTGGTCCTGTAGGGGTCCTGTGGTGGTCCTGTAGGGGTCCTGTGGTGGGCCTGACCATTGAAGATCAGCTAAAGGGGGCTAACGAAGCCTGCAGAGAAGCAGACGCACTCCTGTCTGTACCTGTAGAACTACAAGGTTCACCTGTGTGCGTATTTACCTTCAGGTGTCTATAAAGCCATGCCTGATCGGCGTATATTGACATATACATCCATGTATAATGTCTCCCACTCGTCTTTACAGGACCCTGCATGTACCGGTCAGGCATGAGCGGTTCTAAAACGGTTCCAGACCTAACGCTGTGGGAAACACATAACCTCTGACTCAGAGAGCGGGCAGCGTGCTTCGTAAGCATGTCACGCCTCCGTAATTAAGTAGTACGTTTAATTTACATGACCCTTCACTGTTCCTCTGATCTTCCTATCATTTAGAAATCTGATATTGGTTTTGTCTAATCTGATTTTCTAAGAACAATATTCTATTAATGAATCTACTAGGCCACATTTGTGTCTCCAGGTAACAGAGGCCAAGAACAATGCGAGATCCTACCATATGCCTTTCAGGGCCATGGATCAGGGTGGATCCACATGTCAAGGTTACTCACCGGAGCACAGAAGTCTGAAGGTGAGGCGCAGCTCGGGCGACTCGAGGACAGACAAAAGAACCAGACCAAACTCCAGAGAACACTTCACCAACCTCCGGTTTAAACTGCTGCTCGGGTTCAGGCGGAAGCTGGTCTGAGATCAGCCTGAGATACAGCCCACTGGATTTACAATGTCACAGGGAATGACTTTACCACAGACCGGCATGTCCTTTACAGAGCCGGGTCTCTGGTGTTCGGTTGGGACAGGATGGAGAGGGTATGAGTAAGGCGGTGGAGGCGATGGCGGAGGTAGTCGTGCACCGGGTCACGAACACGCACCAATTGTTCTGCTACTACCTACTTAGCCACACAGCTACCTAGCTAGCCCTGTTAGCCGCCTGGCTAAGTGCACTGGAAGCTAAGAAAACCACCCACCCCAGCGAGATCACGGCTGCTCAAAGATTCCCGCATCCCGGTTCTACAGACCGGCCCCGGAGACCGGGTGATGCTTCGGTCTGTCTGACCACAGAGCACCGTTACATCACCGACGGTCGAGTTCCCTGGCACGCTACTAGGCCCTGGTCACGTAGGTAGCTAGCTAACCCTCGAGCTCTCCGGCTACACTGCACCATGCCCGACATCTCCCCATTATCACCACCATCAGCATCCTCACCGCTGCGCTGCTACACCACAACCCATTCAGTCAGACAGCGTCAGTCAGAGTAAACACAGACCCGCCGGTACCGGCTTCAACCGCGCCATAAAACTGATAAAGGTCATAAATGTCAAGATACCTCAGCAACTGCTTTCCAGCGCGGCCCGGGGAGACTCTCTGTCGACAGGATAAAGGAAGGAGTGTGGAGGGTACGTTACGCTACCTGCGTAAGAGCGCGGCACGCAGCAACACGCCTCCTGCGTTACAGTGCAGCGCATGCGCAGTTTAGATGGGATTCTACTCCCGCGGAAGTCGACAACATGGCTTCAGCCCGAACCGAGAGACTGGGTTCGGCGTTAGAGCCGGGACGGAGCTAGCGGCCGTCTGACTGGCATGGAAAGTCTGTGGCGGGCATGAAGCATGTTATTAGAGCAGGGCATGGTGCCCGATGCCAGACGGGGTACGGGGGTACAAACCCTCCCACCTGAGATGTACAGGTCCAGTTTAACAGAGGCTGCAGCTGCGACTTAACACCGAGATCATCGTAATGTCATATCCATAACGGGTTTAATCTTACTCATGGGTAAATAAGGGTTCTGAGCCCGACACGCGAGGAAACTGAACAGAGGAAGGTAGTGGATGATTTTACTGTGACCTGTAAACCCTGGGAGGGGCTAACCCTAACCCTAACCCTAACCCCTGAGGTGAGGGGAACTGCACACATGGGGAACAGGGCATGCTGGCCAAATCACACCGAGTATCCTGATTCTGAAACCGTCTCAGAAATCTCTCACTGAGGTTTAGTACGATCAAACAAGATCCAAATCCTGAACAAGGAAATATACAGTACTGTAGTTTTTATTCTGGCCCTGTAAAATTTGGGCAAATACCTTTAATCTCAAGTAACACTGACAGTCAGGTTAGGGCACACCAAGATATAAAAATATCAGTTCTGAAGAAGGAGACAGTTTTACTGTACGTTGTTTCTAATGACCCTGTGAATGCGGAACCCTTCAAAAATAAAACTGACCTTCAGGTTTAGAAGTCACTATAATAATTAATATATTAATTAAAATTATACTGTAGAATTTTTAAACTGTGTCCTTCTGAACATATGGGATTGTTTGAAAATGATGTCCTAAGATTAATTCTTCAAGACAAACTAGGCAGATTACATAATTTTTTTAAAATATATTTATTTATCGGAGATATTTGCTAGAATTTCAC
>JAMWET010001861.1:20000-60000 GCA_024036415.1 Prochilodus magdalenae
TATGTGTGTAAAGGCTGTATGTGTGTAAAGGCTGTATGTGTGTAAAGGCTGTATGTGTGTAAAGGCTGTATGTGTGTAAAGGCTGTATGTGTGTATAAAGGCTGTATGCGTGTAAAGGCTGTATGTGTGTAAAGGCTGTATGTGTGTAAAGGCTGTATGTGTATAAAGGCTGTATGTGTGTAAAGGCTGTATGTGTGTAAAGGCTGTATGTGTATAAAGGCTGTATGTGTGTAAAGGCTGTATGTGTATAAAGGCTGTATGTGTATAAAGGCTGTATGCGTGTAAAGGCTGTATGTGTGTAAAGGCTGTATTTGTATAAAGGCTGTATGTGTATAAAGGCTGTATGTGTGTAAAGGCTGTATGCGTGTAAAGGCTGTATGCGTGTAAAGGCTGTATGCGTGTAAAGGCTGTATGTGTGTAAAGGCTGTATGTGTATAAAGGCTGTATGTGTGTAAAGGCTGTATGTGTGTAAAGGCTGTATGTGTATAAAGGCTGTATGTGTGTGAAGGCTGTATGTGTATAAAGGCTGTATGTGTGTAAAGGCTGTATGTGTGTAAAGGCTGTATGTGTGTAAAGGCTGTATGTGTGTAAAGGCTGTATGTGTGTAAAGGCTGTATGTGTATAAAGGCTGTATGTGTATAAAGGCTGTATGTGTGTAAAGGCTGTATGTGTGTAAAGGCTGTATGTGTGTAAAGGCTGTATGTGTGTAAAGGCTGTATGTGTATAAAGGCTGTATGTGTGTAAAGGCTGTATGTGTATAAAGGCTGTATGTGTATAAAGGCTGTATGTGTGTAAAGGCTGTATGTGTATAAAGGCTGTATGTGTATAAAGGCTGTATGTGTATAAAGGCTGTATGTGTGTAAAGGCTGTATGTGTATAAAGGCTGTATGTGTATAAAGGCTGTATGTGTGTAAAGGCTGTATGTGTGTAAAGGCTGTATGTGTGTAAAGGCTGTATGTGTATAAAGGCTGTATGTGTGTAAAGGCTGTATGTGTGTAAAGGCTGTATGTGTGTAAAGGCTGTATGTGTATAAAGGCTGTATGTGTGTAAAGGCTGTATGTGTGTAAAGGCTGTATGTGTATAAAGGCTGTATGTGTGTAAAGGCTGTATGTGTGTAAAGGCTGTATGTGTGTAAAGGCTGTATGTGTGTAAAGGCTGTATGTGTGTAAAGGCTGTATGTGTATAAAGGCTGTATGTGTATAAAGGCTGTATGTGTGTAAAGGCTGTATGTGTGTAAAGGCTGTATGTGTGTAAAGGCTGTATGTGTGTAAAGGCTGTATGTGTATAAAGGCTGTATGTGTGTAAAGGCTGTATGTGTGTAAAGGCTGTATGTGTGTAAAGGCTGTATGTGTGTAAAGGCTGTATGCGTGTAAAGGCTGTATGCGTGTAAAGGCTGTATGCGTGTAAAGGCTGTATGCGTGTAAAGGCTGTATGTGTGTAAAGGCTGTATGTGTGTAAAGGCTGTATGTGTGTAAAGGCTGTATGTGTGTAAAGGCTGTATGTGTGTAAAGGCTGTATGTGTGTAAAGGCTGTATGTGTGTAAAGGCTGTATGCGTGTAAAGGCTGTATGCGTGTAAAGGCTGTATGCGTGTAAAGGCTGTATGCGTGTAAAGGCTGTATGTGTGTAAAGGCTGTATGTGTGTAAAGGCTGTATGCGTGTAAAGGCTGTATGTGTGTAAAGGCTGTATGTGTATAAAGGCTGTATGTGTATAAAGGCTGTATGTGTGTAAAGGCTGTATGCGTGTAAAGGCTGTATGTGTATAAAGGCTGTATGTGTATAAAGGCTGTATGTGTATAAAGGCTGTATGTGTGTAAAGGCTGTATGCGTGTAAAGGCTGTATGTGTATAAAGGCTGTATATGTATAAAGGCTGTATGTGTGTAAAGGCTGTATGCGTGTAAAGGCTGTATGTGTGTAAAGGCTGTATGTGTGTAAAGGCTGTATGTGCTGTTGGGACTGTTATGTAAACATATCGGAGCTCTGAAACTGAACTGGACTCTTCTGACTCCTTGGTCAAGAACAGTTCCTCATATCCTGTATGACAGAAACGCCCTGCCTTCCTCTGATCTTACCCCCAACCTTTTAATGATGTCACTGTGTACCTGTGGGCAGGAGAGGAGATATTAACATTAACGTGTTACGGTTATGATTTAACGGTTATGATTTAACTAGGACGGACAGTGCTAATCGTAGTACCTATACTTTTAAATAATAACATAAATGCTTGTTTAGAATTAGACAAAAAAAAAAAAATTATTATTATTATAATTATTTGTGTGTTGAAGACTTTAATCACCTGCCATCATGGGTTTATTCTATTTTCACTTTGAAGATTTTTTTCATATTATTATCAAGGGGTTTTAATATTTTACCTTAATATATATACAAATATTTTGTGCATTAATATGAACTGTTTTTTGTTTTTTTTGCCTTGCCTTTGTTTAGTCTTTGGGCCAACAGCTTTCTGTAGTAAATCTTTGTGCTGTGTATAAACCTTTTTTAGAAATAAACATCACTTTCTTTCCTAAACAACATAGTTATCTAATAAAGTTAGTGTTTTCATTTTTAAATATTTAAATTAAAAAATGTGATGCATAAAATCTGAACAATTTACTTGAAAATAACATATAATAAATAACAAATTTAAATATTTAATTTTCATGCAAACATAAATTCACACACACATATATATATATATATATATATATATATATATATATATATATATATATATATATATATATATATATATGTTTTTTTTTCAACATTTTAAAATAAAATAAATAAATAAACTGCTTTATTGTTTTAAGCCACATTTAAAACATGGACTATGTGTCAAAAGGAATTTGATCGTTATAAAGACAAATGTTATATGAAATGATTTGTATGTTGCCAGATTCTAGAATATTCTGTTTAATACTCCCTTAGTGGTTTTTAATGAAAAAGGGCCCAGTAGTCTCTTTGACAGAATCCTTTTCCCTTATTAATGCCTTGAATATATCATGTGTCAAATCCCATGTAGATGCAGCCAAACTCATATTTAGTCTATCCTCCAGTAATATCTGGATCTTCCTTTCATCCTGCAGCATCAAAGCTAACCAACACATACTTCAAACAGCCATCAGCAAGTGCCAATCACATTCACCAAAAAGACAAACAAGACACAACATGCTAATCGACTCAGGGCTCCATCTACAAAGTCAGCGCAGGAATCATAAACAGATGCTGTAATTTGGACCATGTGAGCCGCTGAAGCGGTGTCATCAGTCTGGGAACATCAGTCCACATAGGCTCGTAAGCTCACTGCTCGTGTTCTGTCACCAGCGGGCCGATCCTCCAGGCTGTGTGTTTCTGCTGGCTGTTTTGTTTGTGCAGAGAAGGACCCGAGATTATTACGGATCTCTGTGGCCTTTGGGAATGCTTTTCATGAACATCATCAGAGATGTTTAGTTTGTTGTTTTCACCAGAGCTGAATCAGAAACTGTTCCTCATCAAGTGAATAATTTATGGGCTCATCAGCATGTAATACAGCCCTGTGCAAAAATCAGAGACCACCGTCAAAACCCTTAAACCCAAATTACCAGAAGATACACCCGGACAAATCCAGATTTCGAGGATTTGGGAAATTTGGGGAAAGGTTTCAGTCTCTAAAGTTTTATTCTTGTGCCGATCCCGATCATTCCGAAGCCACTCGCTGGATTTGGAGTGATCTGTGTGAGCACTGTTCTCAGGAGCTGCTTTGTTTGATTCGTCTGTTTTCAGTAACAGCTTCTTGACAGTGTTAACACGAGTACTGCAGAAACAGGGGCGCACAGATGTGGGAACAGACGGATCCTGTAGAAGCTGCAGTTACTTCAGATTTAGATGCTCATTTGAATCTTTTCCCCTTAAGTAAACAGAACTTTGACTGGCAGGTGTGCGTGCTGGGGTGAGTGGATCCAGTGCGCAAGTCAGTCTTTAAAGTGGAAATGATGTCACAAAAGCTGCGAAGATAGTGTTTACCTCAGCTCGCCTGGAAACGTCACCCAAGATTGTTGACATTAAAGGAAAAAAGAGAAAGACTCTAGTTTCCTGTCTGAACGCTGGTAAATACCGGAAGGTATGAGAAATGTCAAGCGTTTGTGGTCACTCTCTTTTTTTACCGCGCCGACTTTGGCACAGTGAGTCACACTCTGGCGTGTCTTTTGTTTTCTTTTGTTTCTAGCGAGAGAGACAAGAGATGTTATCGAATCAAGGTAGAATCAGACGAAATGCGTAACCCAGAACAACCAGGCCTTCTAGTGAAGTCTGTGGAGACACGGTGAAAACCTCCAGTCTGGATCTGCATGCTGCTCGTTTTTGCAGACTTGCCAAATTTCTGAATATTCTGCAATATGCTCGTTTATAGGGGAATTCATTTCAGGGCTTTGGGCTGAACTGTGTCTGCGGTGAAACAAACTCTGAGTGTTTCAGAGAGAAATTCCAGTCAGAGCTGAGAACTACAGCGCTCACAGGAACCTAACGCCTGCAGTCTTGGAGCTGCATCGCTAAATATAAAAATATAATAAATATAATATACACGCATCGTTATAAACACATCACCTGATACACGCAACATTGTTTATGATTATTTCCAGATTTCGGCCCAAAGCGTACCTTTTAACTCCGTGTGTGGATGAGTGATACAGCAAGTTAGTCCCTGGTCATCACTGAATGTCGATTATCGGCACACTGGACGTTTCCATTTTCAAATTTTACATGAAATGGCCATATTCATATTATATACACTGGGACCATCGCGATCACCACCAAATCCCGAGGTGGCTACACATCTTTACAAGGCATCATCTCACACCTGAGCTCTCTGAATCTCCCTGATTTAATTATAAAGAAATATTGTAATATTGGACATCACCTTTAATCAGGTCCCGTCAGGCTGAAATGAGTTTATATACCGTATATGTTATATACCTCTGTAAATGTACGTAGCTGTAGTTATTTAAAGGATCTAAACTGTAGTCATTTTAGAAAATTATTACTAATAGAGAACCAGAGTTATAAACCAGTTCAGGAGGCGCCACTCTTTAAACCATGTCTCCTCACTCTTCATTTTTAAATATGTGGTATTGATATTGAGGAGACTCCTAGCTCTATCATCAGAAGGATAGTTGGACAAGTAGCTGCACCCAGAAGGAATCGTCTGACAGGAGAGGTGAAACTGGGTGGTAGGTGTGACATGGTGACACATGCAAATGATTCAAGTTTCATTCTCGACCGCACATGTGACATAATCACGGATGGCCCTTATCTCTGAACCTGACTGACCCAACACCACCACTACAGACATCCAGCGAGCAGTGGTGTCCTCCATGAGTCATCCTGTTAGTGCAGCACCATCGGCAGACGGCTGCACCACGCAGGACTACATGTACACAGACCGTTACCACGACTGTCAGCCTGTCCAGGGTGTTTCCTGCCATCCCAGTGAGTGATGGGATAGACGCCAGTGAGAGAGAGAGTGAGTGTGTGAGAGTGAGGTGACTGTAATGGATTCCTCCTGGAACCCTCGTGAAGCTGTGCCTCAGTGGACCTACGCTTGGAATCAGCAAACTGAGGTGGAACACCTCCCCATGGCTTATTTACTGGGCTCTGTGTGTGCTGACGGCTTTGGGTCAGCGGAGGTGTAGTTCTTGGAGTTCGGGCCTGGAGACCTTCAGTGCCGGCTGTTATTAACTCGTTGTCGTTTGATGTGATCTGAATTCCGTTCATTCCGTTACGGCTGAAGATGAGGGTGAGGCTGACCACTTTGCCAAAAATGTAGTCCAGCTGTTCCTCAATCAGGGATCAGTATAGCCCTCTACAGCGCCAATGTCCTCGAGGCAGGCAGCCATGCGCCAATGCACAGTGGAAGTCATGCGTCAACAACGTCCAGAAACAGCACCAGCCTTGCCGAGCGCACGCTCATCCTGGTACGTGGTGGAAACATGCACTGTGATCTGATAAGTCAACTGTTCAAATGACTTATGTAACAGGTGTTCTCCAGGCCTCCTAATAATAACGTGTGTTTATCATACACAGTAGGACAGAAATATAACACAGCATGCTTTCACAACTCAATAGTTCTGCGAGTGTTGCTAAGGGAAACGAGATGTAACACAGAGGTACATATGCTCCTGCCCCAACGCTTCTGGAATGTGTTGCAGGCATCAAGTTTGTAATGAGTGTATATGACATTCATGAGGTGAAACATACATATATGTTTATTAATATGAAGGATTCAAACGGATTATTATAAATCACAGCTTTCTGTTTTATAGGCACTTCACATACGGTCCCTACGGTGTTTGGATTTGGGTTTTTGTTTTGAAACACTGACTGATACTGAAGGCTGTAAGATGCTGAATGTATTTACCTGGGCAGTAAGCCTTTCATTTCTCTTTACTGAATCACCAGTCCAAACAATTTACAACGAGTTAGCCTCTGTCCTCTGTACTGAAGAGCACTTCTGAGAACTTGGTTCTCTCAACACCGGTGCCTGACCCTGCTCAGGGTCACAGAGCTGTTTGGTGAGATGACCCAGTGACACGGTTATTCAGTGCTTGTTGTGTGTATCCAGCAGTATGGTCTGTTTCGTGTTTCTTGGGTGATGGAATGCAGATTAACAAACATTGTTCAAATGGGGAGTGAAGGAGAAACCAGAATCCAGTGTAGCCCCTGGTTACGTACTTCAGATTGAACTGAGGTCTGGTTTCTTTGCTGTTAGGTTTTTGCTGGAATTCTGAACCAAGATCAAGATTTCATTTGTAAAGCATATTGTGCCATCCACAGAGAGATATCTGCCATGCAACAAACTAGTCTATCGATAGACTCTCGGCTCTCAGAGACTGATATGTACAGCTGTATGTCATCTATGAAAGTTAATCACATTTGCCAGCAGGGGCCTGTATAACAAGAACAACAGTGGCCCTAATATAGACCCTTGTGGAACTCCAGAAGAGACCGTACGATTTCTCTGTTCCTGAGAGTCTGCTGTAACACCAATCGGGTTTAATTCTCATGAACACAAGCTAAGGTGAAATAACTTAAATATGAGAATATGGAAGTTCAGAGACGGGTATTGGAGGAACAGGAGGCCATTAGTGCTGCATTTGTAGCTTCTGAGTTATGGTAAATTCCAGCTCCTCTAGGCGAGTTTATCTAATGAGCTACACGTCCGAACAGTGTAGTACAAGTTTGACTCCGTGTGCTCTGCAGTTAGAAGAGTAGCGGCTAGTGTAACAGTAGTCTGGAGGCTAAACAATCAGGGGAGGCAGGAAATCCCTGGTCACTGTGAGTTAAAGAATGAACCCAGGTACACGAACACGCAAACTGCCACCGAGCGTGCGTCTGTACATGTGCCTCTCTTACAGCCCCGGTTACTGAGACAGGTAGAGGAGATAGAGATTAGATGATGCTGAATGAAGTTAGCTTCCCGTTCTGATGATGTAGCATCTACATTCAGACACCTGAGCAGACACGAATTTGCAACTGCAGAATGTTTCACCTGCAGAAGGTGAAGCGGAAATTCAGATCAGACGCTCAGAACTTCAGGCTGGAGATTAGTGCAGCTGTGTGAATCTGGCCACCATGTTACTACATCTCACTTCTCTCTTACACAACAGACAGATCTGCAGAGCCCATGACTGGAGTTCGCATCAGCCCCACTCTTTCATCTGGAGCTCCAGATAAAAGATTATCCGGTGATGTTGGTGATGTGTAACACCTGTCTCTTAAAACAGAGAGGTTTCTCCATCATTCCTGTAAACAATGTGAAACGCTGTTGTTGTTTCCTGTAAATGTGGTACTTACTGCTCGTGTACTACAAACACTACCGTGCGCCGTGAGGATAGAGAAACGCGTCAGTGCACCGAGTCGCTACAGGCTAGGCATCTAAAGCCACTATGAAGATATATACTGTGTATAAGACTGGACACACAGTCACTGGGTTCAGGCTTTCAGGTGTGCTCTGTCTTCCTCTTGATTCGGAGACGTCCACGCCGGCAGTAGCCTGTGTAGATGAAGCTGTTGTCATTTTCACTGAGCATGTGGTGAGCATGCTTTATCCGTACCTAGTGAAGGTGCTGCAGTGTCGGATGTATTTATGTAAATCCAGCTTTCTGATTGGCTGCTGTTTTGTATCAAAGGGTAATGACTGCACTGCTGTTGGGATTAGGCTATAGCCTATAGACACCTCGGGTCACTAGCGCGTTCTGTGTGTGGGCGGTTGCGTGTAGGGTTTGGAGTGGGCTGGTCTGCATCATGTAACTGTCAGTCTGAAAACAAGGCCCACCTCGGCCCTGATTGGCCCGCTGGTGTTTTGTTTTTAATCTGAAGAAGTGATTCTCTGTTTCAGCTTCGAGCCTGCTGGTATTCAGGTTGTGTCTTCAGAGGAAATAAAATAATCCTACACGAGTTTCCTCCAGTCTTAGTCTCAGCCACACACGATATTTTTAATATCACCTTTATCTGAAACTAACTCTCGTCTCCTCCCTCCCTCTTCTGTACCTCATGTTTGTTTTTGCCTATTTATATTTCTCCAAAGCGTTTTTTGGAATATCACCTGAACCATCAAAGAGCCACCTGTGTAAATGAACAATTTTTTTTTAAATAAAATCAATGAAATTCCCTTTTGGAACTATCACTCTGTTGCTCCGACAGTTAGCGGGCGATTAGCATGCTAAAGTCGCTAAGTGAACAGAAGAGTGCTGAACATGGGAGGACCTATGGCTCCTTGATCATCGTAAAATGAAAAAGCAGACGTGCGTGTGGAATCTGCAAACCCGGTTCAGTGTGACTGTTGTGGTGACTGTTTGGTGACGGTATCAGCCCCAGTAAAATTGACTGGGAGGATTTCTTTCCACTGCAGCTTCACTGTGTGCACTTTCATGTGAATGCAGCCACACGACGCTGCATGCCCAACCTGTGATTGCTTAACTGCCGTATGATAGCGCAGTGGCAGGAAATGCTTAGTGCCAGGTAACGGTCTCAGCAAGTGTGTGTGTGCATGTGTGGAGGTCTTCACCACCCACACATCTCTCACCTCTGCACAGCTCCTGACAATGAACCGCTTATGTTCTTCATACTAACATTTTCCACTCGCTATCTAGAAGCAGGCAGCCCTAAATGTACAGAGAGATGTAGGACAGAGGGAGGGCGGTGGAAAGCTCTTCTGTAAAATGCCTGCCTGTACAGATACGCTGGTCTTTAAAATCGAAAGTACGGAAGATTCTATTTGTGTTTAATCTGTTTGTCTTGCAGCTCCTTGATTTACGTCACCTTCTATCCCAGGCTTTAAAAGCCGATTCTATCTTCAGAGCGAATCTGTTCCGAAGCTTACAGAAGCTGCTCCTCAGCCGCTGGTCTGTGAAAGTTTGGGTCACCCAGATCATTAATTTGGAGATTTGATTTTTGGTGACAAGGTTCCTCGGTCTTTCCCTGTAGTACAGACGGGCGTAGCTTTCTTTGAGCAGGTGGGGTAGCCTTTCCTCCCCCAACACCCAGTGTAATGCAGGCCAATCTGGACAACAGAAATGGCAGCTGGGGTCTCCTCCACGCATGTCGAGCTGCCCAATAACTAAGATACTGTCTCGCACTTCGTATCTCAGAGAAGGCATGTGCCAACCTTTCACCCTGCCAGCTCTGTTTGACCGCAGAGAGCCATACCGGGTTTGGTATCGACTAAATAGGGGAGAACGTGGGTTCAGAGGAACCCTGGCCTAGCAGCCTCAGGACGAGAACAGGATCTGTGTGTAGAGAACATTCTAGAACATTCTACTGAATTGTTCACTAACCCTGAATGTCGTTCATAGCTGAAAGAACACGTGGCCTTCAAAGGCGGCTCTTTTAGTTTTCCTCTGGACCCAGCAGACCCACCAGCGCAGATTCTACCCCACAATCAGCACGCTGTCGAGTGACGTGAAGGTTTGTGACCCTGTATGAATATTATACGGGTCAGTTTACCTTCATGGTGGCCAGCAGGGTTCCAGTGTTGAACAATCCAGACTGACATGCTGAACAAGATCATGTGGTATCACCTCTGATAACCCTCCTGAAATCTAAACCTGTCGAACCCTGGTGGACCGTCACCACACACGTAGAAACGAGGCTGGTAATTGTAAAGACACACTTCCTGGCAAAGCCTGCTCCTGTGTGCCTGAACAGTATTATCAGCATTTTGTTGTTTGTGTTATTGGTTTTACTGTATTGTTTTTATTCTATCATTTGTTTGTTTGTAACCACGGACACTGACAAAACTGGGACAGGCCTTATTATTAAAATTGTGCGTCTGATGTCACTGTAGTTATTTACACTAATAACATGGTGTTTGTTTTTTATAATGTCTAAAATGAAAAAAGAAGAGCTGACTGTTGTAGCAATGGAACAACAAGCGCACAGACGTCAGCGCCCTGCTGTTCATTCCGATACTGACCGTGTGTTTATCATGCCTTCAGAGTAATGGGACGACGTGTGCCGCTGCGCTAACGGAAATAGCCCGTCTAGCAGAAGCAGCAGCCATGCTGAGGTTTGAAGTCAGTCTGTACGTTTATCCGTGTCTCTCACACGCAGCCTCGTAGCTGCAGCTCAGAACCCACGAGGCAGTCTTTGGAGACCGAACGTGTCCTGGCTATATTCGGGGTAAAGGAACCGTTTTAGCAGAATTAGCTTTTCCGCTGACTTATCAGTCTGACAGTGATCAAGTCTGAACGTGCTATCCGCTTCCTTACCCCTCCCTGCTACAAAGGCGAAACACTCAAGTAAAGAATATTTTTGAAATCTAGTAATGTAATATGTGGTATCACACATAACCAAGCGACTGACAGAGCTGTTACCCTAGAAGTGATGTCACATCCTCTCCATGTTCTCCCCCATTAAACGACAGGCAGTAGGCTCCATCATCAGAGCATCTGAGGCTCCACTTCCCTCTAATAAATAGTTTTCCCTTGTGTGCAGTGTTCAGTAAATCAAGGAAGAGGATTAATATAAATGTGGTGAGCCACAAGTCGCCATGCCTCGGCTTCCCTCTAATCAGTGCCAAGGAGAAAGTGGTGGAAGCGTAGCGCTAAGTGAAATCTACAGGGTGTGAGAGCCGAGAGTTATGTGGAACTACAGAACAACGTTTGTTCCCAGCATTGATCTCCAGCAGCATGATGGATGGTGGGAAAGAGCGGATGGCAATCACACTGCTGCATATCTCTACCCCTCAAAATCCAACGTACACAGGAAGATTTGCTGTCCTGGGAAAGCGTCGACTCTGCCCACCATGCTGCGCTTGGTAATCATACCCGCCCATGTACAGTACGGTACGAACTACAGAACAGCATACTACACATCCGTAAGGCTAGCGGCGTGATGTATGTATGTTAGGGGTCTGGTGTTCCCTTAAAGCACATATACGATACGGCCTCCGTCATATCAACATTACTACGGCTGCGCGTCGCAAAGCTACGAACAGTCACTGTACTGTTACTCCATTTCTCTAACTCGTCCCGCAGCTTTCGAGATATCGACTCCGTTCCAACTCCAGATTGTCCGGTATGGTGCGCTGATGTGGGCTTGTATACAGATTTTCGATCGGATGGACGGATTCCGAGTAGGAAGTTTTTTTTTCCCATAGAGAATGAATAGGATTGAAAAACACATGCCCGTCTAACCCACTTCTGCTCGACCTAGAGACTCCAAATCGGATACACTGGCTCGAGGCGCAGCCCTGAGCAGGAATACAGTGCTGGATTGACCCGCACTCGTCCGTTTCTCCTTTTTGTTTCACATCCCTCGTTCCTCCCATTGAGTCCCAGTCATTTTTGGACCCCTCTAAAGCCGGCTGTTTCATTCGAAACTTCACAAACACACTAAGGGCAGGTCCTCAAACACTAGTGCACAGCCATACTGACACGCACTCTTCTGTCTGTCATTTATTCATCCCTCTATCCTCCCATTCAGTCCCAGCCATTTTCGACTTAAACCAAACAATTCCATTGACCTGAGAGCCACCAAGGGCAGATCCCCAGAAACTAATCCACAGTCATACTGACCCGCACTCGTTTACTCATCCCTTGTTCCTCACTGAGCAAGCTGCGCAACCATCCCCCGTTTCCTTCAGGAAATGCACTTTTCTAGTTAATAATATAAACAGCAGCTGCTCTTCACCTTCCCTGCTCAGTGGACCCATAGGGTGATTTTTTGAATCAAATTTGAAATAAATATGTTTACATTATCCCATATCATGGACAGTCGACCGTCCTTCTCCTTTTTAAATAACAGAGTTTGTTGTATGTAACGCAGCTGAAGTTTTAAAAGATGCCACTTCTCAGTCCATACCGTTCATATTTGGAAATCCAAAAACAGGCTTGATCTTGTACGCTCAGGAAAATCAGCCCTAGTTGGATCTAAAAATTAAATTAAATTAAAACTTGATATTTAAATGACTTTAATTCTTTTTAAGCTGTATTACATGGAAACCAATACAGCAGCACTTTACTATGTTTCAAAATAACGTGCGGCTTTGGCGGTTTTAATTAGAGAGTGAAAAATAAACCCCTAAGGAAGAAACCCCAAAAGGAACCAAGACCCGCGTGGGGAACGCGTCCTGTTCCACTCTGCAGCGTTCCCTTTCGGACTCCGTCCTGTCCTGTTCCTCCAGCAGACGGGTGTGGAGGTGTGGAGCGGTACGTGGCCGGTGTATTTTGTGTTTTGAGCTGCACTGGGTATTCCCTGTTGGGGACAGGTCAGGATCGGCTGATGGTCGTGCTTAGTGCTAAAGGTTTGCCAAAGTGTTCACAAGGCCGTGTGGTGTACAACTGATGGACAGTCCTTAATGCAGAGCCCCGCCCCTTTTACTGCATTGAACTTCCTCCAAATTCCTTTAAACCCTTTCACTCTGAAATGTACAATAGAGGGTGAAGTATCCAAACCCCCACCTCTCTGTGAGGAATATCGTTTTTCAGCATTTCAGTCATGTTCTCACGGTTTTGCTGGCAAACTGACTTCACGCCACGTCATACATCACATTTCAAATCACATTATTTATTTATTTATTTAATTTTTTAAAGATTACTAGCCCTGAACTGATCCCAAACCTCCTTCTGAATGTGCTGAATGTGAGGCAGGACTGGATGGAGGTTTGAGGACTGAACAGACTAATCTTGAAATGTCTTGTATGCATGTTTACAGCCTAAAGTCCCGCCTGTTTACATCGAGGTTTTTAAAGCTCAGTACAAGGTATCCAATCAGGATAGAGCTCATCTACATATAAAATCTATTACATAATCTAACATAATCTATTTATAAATCTATTTATTGCAGATTACCCCTGAACCCCAACTGCAGTCAGGCAGCCTGGATAGCTCCTAGGCTAATGCAGCTAACAGGTATTGGAAACCCCACCAACTAGTCCTATACCCACCTGTAGGTCTGATTCATGATGCCCTTGACTAAAACTGCCCGGCTTGTTCAGTATCTCAAACAGAACTGTGCGTGTGCTTTCTGAGAACTTGTTATATGGACGTATGTAGCGTAGCTAAAGCTAGCTGTGCGGGTCCCGCCTGTAACTCCGGCACAAAACTGAAGAAGCTAACCGCAGCAGGTCTTTGCCTGACTGGCTGTGTTTTGGGTAAATGGGATATTTCACTAATCCATTCCTTATATACTGAGCACGCTGCATGGCTGACTGCACCAGGGAGACACACGAGCACTCTGGTTAGTCTGTAGCTCTTTGCTTTGCACGAGCTGCATGAAAGACTCTTACAGCACGTGGGACGTGTAGTTAAACAGCGAGAGATTTTCCACTGCTGCAGCTCCGCTGGTCCTTACTGAAGATCAGATAAATGGCCTCGTATTATTTAGAGACGAAAAATAAAAATGGAGTAGTAGTTAACCTTTTAGTTTCCAGATAAAGGGGGATATTACAACACCAAAAACTGAACCTGAGGTGTGGAGTAAGGTTTATCAGCTGCTCACGTGCGTAATATGGGTGGTGTAAATTAGGAGAAGCAGAAGATGCAGCCAACTGAAAAACCGTTCCTGCAGATTTCTCAGTGAAAAGGGATGGAGGCTGTAATAACGTCACGCTAAATAAACCCGTTTACCTTTTTTACAGTTTTTATATTTTATTTGATCTCAGTAGCAGCTCCTCACGCTGTGTGAAAATGTCCTGAGGAATGGACCAATAGAGATGCTCCAAAATGTGCTGGAATAAAGTCTGTCTATATTAGTTTATGTTAAAGGATAAGTAGGTTACTGAAGATACTTCTTGTCATTAGCCACGCTGTGTTTCTAAATAATTAGCAGTTGTGATTGATGGTTGTTAAATATGGATATTAATATGGATATTAGGAATGGTTTCTGTACATGTGAGGACTAGTATGTATTTCTAATCCCTCATACACCGACATCCTTCGATTGAAGTGTCTCTCTTGGTGGCTCTGTGGAGCTGAACTTCAAATAGTTCAATCTTATAAATATTATATATAAGATTATATATAAGATAATATAAATATTTTTTATTTTTATAAATGATATGCGGATATGAGGATGAAGACCCTGAAAATGTCAGAACTGCAGGTTCTAGGAGGAACCCTCACACCGGTACCGAGACTTACGTTGGGTAAAGAGGTTTATGTGTCTCTTGTTTTTAGAGAATGCTGCTGGTGAATTATCTGGGTAGTGCTCTGTGTATAACCCCATTCTCTACACACACTCTAACGTGCTCTCCGACCCCAGCAGTGGGCTTAGGGGAACTCATCCAGTCCTTCTTTACATGAGTTTGGAAGTGTAGCATTGAGACGTGTTCATAAGCCGGCTAGTTATGTAAACCTAATTCATTATTCAGAGGCTTCAGAAAAGCGACGGGACAGACTGTACGACATGTTTCCCGTTTGGATGTACTTTCACAGCCTGTGTTTCCTAATGTTTGATCAGGCGACAGTTCAATCCCAGGACTGATAACAGTGCGCACAATCCAGAACATGACTCTCTAAAAGCTGTCGAGTCGGATGTATTTAACGCAGTTCCTCATTTATTAATACCAGCACTAATTAATCTAGATCTTCTGTTGGTGCTTTCACTATCCAAACACTATGGAGCCAGTTCAATTCCTTTAAAAAAAGAAACGTATTTTTATGTTTGAAAAACAATAATTCATATACATTCTGGAACGGAAGACAAATGACATGAAGTGATATTTTTCTTTATTCAAAATTTAAAACCAAAACAGCCTGTATCATCACCGTACGCACAAAATGCTCTATATAACTGTACAGAGGAAGTGATGCGGTTTGGTCAGTGGCCATTCACAGTTCAAGGATATACAGTTATGGATTTCCCACCCACAGAAATCTAAACACACCATCAGTATTTAATAAGAAAGTGTGAATATGATGTCCAAGCTTTCATTTACAGTTTTACATTTACGTATTTATATGCCTTATATGAGCTTTAAATTGGTGTAGAAGTTTAAAGTGTAGTGTCTTTAAAAGGATGATGGTTGATGGCTCCAGTGGTGGTTCTTATATGTCATCACCTAAAGAGTGTTCTGTGGCTAAACGTCCTAGATAGCCACATGTGCAGCACCGTATACTGTATAACAGTGATTATCTGAACTGAGCCTATCAAATAAATGAATTGGAAATAGAAATTTAATAAAGTATTCGGAAGTGTACTGACGTTCGGTGGCAGATGCTCATGTTGAGCAAATAAGACAAATTTAGAACCATCCATAAATGATCAAAAGCTACTGTCTCAGTCGAAGTATAATTAGGTGTTTTGGTACAAACATCACCAGCAGCACTGCGAGCGTGGTTCGTGGTCTGTGGTACAGTGAGA
Organism: Prochilodus magdalenae; assembly: GCA_024036415.1. Classification (NCBI taxonomy): domain Eukaryota; kingdom Metazoa; phylum Chordata; class Actinopteri; order Characiformes; family Prochilodontidae; genus Prochilodus; species Prochilodus magdalenae. The sequence continues at coordinate 35,837 of JAMWET010001861.1, forward strand.
GAAGCCGATGTCCCTCCATACACACATCGTACGGGTTCAAAAACATTCTATAGCTCTCATGTAAATTAATTCTCCACTCCTCTGTTCTAGTTTGTGATCAAAACTAAATCTAATTTTAAACCCAGCTCACCTGCTTCAGTGTTTATTTATAAATAAATAAATCAGTGTTGCATTTATTTTCCAGACTTGTTGCTGAATGTCATAATTTGTCACTTGATTAATTTGTAAAGTATTTGTAAAGAATGCACTTTAGTGATTTTAATTAAACAGAGTTTACATATGTGTCAGAGATGTGCAGGGTTCTACAGTGAGCTTTATTATAAAATGTGTATTTGACCCAGAAAAAAATAAAAAAGGATTGATCCAATGTGCGGGGCGTAAGCATAATGAGGCATCACCCAAAGATGTAGTTATAGGTCTACTATCAGGTTATTATAACCATTCAGTCGTATAATAATAACTCTGTGAATAGACACATTCACGCCTAAAGGTGATTTATTTATTTATATTTATATATATATATATATATAAGTATATATATATATATTTTTTTTATTTATATGTATATATATTTTATATTTATATTTATATTTATATTTATATTTATATTTATATTTATATTTATATTTATATTTATATTTATATTTATATTTATATTTATTTATATATTTATTTTTAAAATATATTTGTATTTATATTTATATTTATATTAACTTTTCTATATTTATCTATTTTTAAAGCTCCTCTTTAAATGTGCTCAGAAATACATCAGCCATCTGAAGGCTATGGCTGTGTTGCTCATCCTTAGTGAGCATTTGAGACATTCTTCCTCTGCACCTCAAGGGGTCAGTCATACGCAGGTACCCGGGCTCCTTCTGACTTCAGCACTGCTAAAGCCACACGTGCAGTCGCCAGCAGATCGCTTCAGCTGGTGAGCAATCAGCAGTTGGTGGTTTGGTGTTTTTCTGTTATACGACACAAACGTACGGTTTGGTTACAGTGCAGGGTTAGTGTGTGTGACAGGTTGATTATTAAAATGACACATATGAACGATTAGGGATTAGATACACGGAGCTGACGCATGGTGAACCTGGCCTGCTGTGTATCAGTCCTTATATACTGATGCCCCACACTGTACATACGACGGTGGAGCAACAGCGACAAACCTGACAGACCGTGTGGAAGCGTTCCAGTCGATGAAGATGACCCTTCCCCAGTAACCAAACTCTCACAGCCATCGTAGATGTTGATCTTAATCAAGACGTGCTACTCACCAGCTCCTTAACTGAAGGTTTCATTAGGTTACTTTCAGGTTACTGCCCCGTGATGGACCGGTGACCTGGGATAGGCTCCAGCAGCCCCCGTGACCCAGCGCAGATGATGTTGATGTTAGTGATGCTGAGGTCGAAGGTATGTGCTCCAGGTAATGTTAGGGTTAGGGTTAGGGTTAGGGGAAATTTGATTATTAAGCTGGTGAAGCCCATTTTAGCCGTAAAGATAAACAAACATGCCCACTGGCCGTTCAGCTCTTGTAAGGCGAGTGGTAAGGTGCCTCGCTGTAAACCAGCAAATCAGTGGTCACCAAATTATTCATGAGCACGCCATAAAAGGCAAACAGCTTGTTTCATTCCAGGACCAAATCACAGGGCATGTAAAACCCCACCTGGTCATTCGTCACCCAGACCAAGGTCACACACGGTCTATGTAGACTTTTTAAACGCTGAATAAGTGGATTCTGGAGCAGCGGCGTATTTAATGAAGGCTCTGGATCTTCCCTGAATCAGAATCAGAATCAGAATCAGAATCTCTTTATTTCACCAAGTATGTTACACATACAAGGAATTTGTCTTGGTAAGAGCAACACGTATGACAAGTAACAAAAACACAGAACACAGATTATTTACAGTATTAAACTAAAGGAAAATTACTCTAAACAATAAATAGAGTCGGGGATAAATTAAAAACTTATTACTAAAGGTAATAAAGCTGAAGAAGCTGAGAGATGTAAAACAGATTTAGTTGAAAAATAGAAAGTTACAGATGACCTGAATATAAAAAGGTTTAGAGTTCAGCTGGTTAAGCTAACACACCAACAATCTATATTGTAAATGTATCCGTGCTTTCTTCCTGGTTACAGGTGACAGGTATTCGGACCGCTAGCCTCCAGATGTTTCTTGTTGTGTAAATACCAGTGACCAAATAAACACTGCAGCGTGACTGTATGTGTCAGATGAATTAAGCTAACTGTGCTGAAGCCAGTCAGCAGTGACTGGGAGATGAGTTAGCGCTAATACAGTTCACTGTGTGAGGAAAACCCTGGATCTCCAACACGGCACCTTCACAGGGAAGCACAAACCCAATCTACTGTAACGTAAGTTAAACAGCAGCTGGGGTTTAAATAAAGCAAAATATCAATAATCAGAAAGAACGGAGGACGTGTACACAACTCAAGCTGGCTGTCAGTCACAACCGGCTTAAAAATAAGGCAGCAGTTTAAAAGACTCAAATTATTAGTCGAAGGGAACATGAGAAAACAACAGTAATGAAATATTATCATTATGATTAATGATCCAATACGCTGCACTGTATAATCCGGTAAACAGGTTGGTGTAATTATCTAACCAAATCTGTTCTTTAAACTGAATATAGAGCTCCTTATCGATCAGCCTGTGTGTTACTTCCTTCCTTGGCTGTTCATGGTGCCAGATTTATAAACAGCTAATCCACCTGCCCTCGTCACTGAGTAGGAAACGAACTTCTCTCGTTCTTTTAGACAGCTTGTGAAAGACGAAGTGATGAGAGCTGCTGTTTGTAATGGACGCTCTCCTGTCCTGCCTTCAGAGGACGTTCTGAGAGACAGCTGTCGTAGGGCTCTGAGGTGGAGGTGGAGGTGGAGGTGGAGGTTTAGGCTCATATGAAGTACTGTGAGTTCTTATACCGCATGTCTATGATGAAGCTACATGACCGTTAGATAGCCAGTCCGTGGGAATAACTGAAGTGACCGGGTTAAAATGGGCCACTGTGATCGTATAACCTCTCGGAATGTGAAGAGTCAGGCCAGTCACGTTAGGCGTCCGGATAATCCCACATTTGCCTCGGACTACACTAAGAGGTCTACTAATCCCGACTCGACCGGACTACCTCTGAGCTATAGGGGGGGGCTTTTATTTTTATTTCCTGTCTAATAATTGTTTATGTATATCCATACTGCTGCCGGGGACTGGTGTGAACGGCATGGCGTTAAGTAACCGAATAACCCCATGTGGGTAAACAGCCCAGCCGGTTGCTTATTCCCACATGTGCTTTAAATGGTTAAGCTGAACAGCAGACACATACTTCATTGATTACACTTTCAACTTGGAAACCAGGTCTTTATGTCCCCACACATACACACACACACAACCTAAACAATTATCCATCACAGAAATCCACATCCTCTCCAGTGCCACATCAGTGTCCCTGTGCAGGGGAAAGAACTGGCCCCAGAACCCACTGTTAACCATCAATTCAACACTCCGCCCGCCCGCTCGCCACTACAAACGCACCACTGAGAGAGCATCGCCATGAGAGCAAGCGGAGTCCCGGAAGACCGTTTTACTGCTCCTTACATTCCCTCGCTATTTACACAAAGGACAGCTCTCAGTTTGACGTTGGACTGACTGTCATTCAGCCAAAGCCAAACAGACAGCTGTCCAAAACGGAGACAGAGCGTATTCCGCAGAGAGCGCCAACACCTCTGATCCTTATTCACTTTCAGAAGATCATCACTTCTTCAGACCACATCTACCACTCACACTGCAGGCAGTAGTATCCCCCCGAAGGAACCTGGTGTAGAAGTTCATTCACCAACTCCTGCTCCCACCAGGAACCAGGGATGGGATGTCTAGAGCAGAACCCTTTAGACCTACTGACGCTCTAAAAGCACCAGTGGGTCTAAACATGCTTCTGGCTTGTATATGTGACTCTGGTTACGGTGAAGTCGTTTTCTTCGGCTTCGGTGCCGCGTGTGCTGCTACTTGAAGTGGTCTATCTTCAAGGGTTTTCAAAGCTTCTCACTCTCACAGCAAAATGAAGAATGTTTGAAAGGTGCATGGATCTGAGTGCGTGTCAGCTGCTAGTCCGTGTTCACGTCTCTTGATTTGACCTGGTCACTTTGTAGCTGTGTTTATTAAAATTGGCAGTAAACCAAATCAGTACAGTTTAATTAAGCCATTTAATGTGTGGAATTATACAGGAAGAGTTTTAGAAATGCTAAAGATTACTGAAATACAATTTTCTCTTTTAGCATCTACAGTTTTTAACATCTGTAGCATTTCTATGGATTCATAAATTCATATCCTGTGATCCTCATGAAGAATGAACACGGCCATATTTAGTTCTCCTAATGACTATGTTCTCCACATCAGAGGGTTTAGAGGAGCAGTTAAGTGCCATGTTTCCAGCGAAATGCAGTTTGGGAACAGAAGTGGAAAATTCATATATGGCCGCCGTCCAACTTCATGGTGATAAAAAATATGAATTAGTTTATAATATCAAACGATATCAAATCAAATGGTATATGTGCTCCGTGTATCTTTCTGACTGGGAGCATTAGAGTTTGAAAGCCGTTAGAGAGGACAGTGATGTGGTGCTATTGAGCATTTTTGTGTTTTAAGTTTCTTTTAATTGATTTAAACACTTGTGACATGAGGTTATTGTTTGTTGTGCCTCTTCAAAAAGAAGATAAACGCTCTATTACAGACATTCTGTAGAGAACACGGCTCAGATATACAGAAACATCGCTATATAGAATATGATTTAATAATGTTATTGAGTTAAATTAAATTTTTACTAAAATTAATTGCGTCACATATTTCCATTCAGTTAAACAGAGAAGTATTCCTATAACATAAAACACAATGGCAGGTAATGTTGACATATTCTCCTCTACCCCACTGTTTTGAGCGCATCATCTTCAAAACGATTCAGCAAACACACATCTCCATATTAGGCAACCGCAGGAGATAAGAGGCCTGTAACAGTAATGGAATAACTGCACAACTTTAAGAAAAAAAATACACACATACAGAATCACACACACTCGCAGATAAACCGTTCTTTCCACTGAGGTAACCTGCACCAGTGCAACACTGCAGCACGAGCGTGTTGATTTGATCTTGCATGTCTTTAAATAGAAGCCACGCTCTGGGTGCAGGCAGAGAAAGAAGAGATTACGCTTTTATTACACGCTTATATATGTGTGTGTGTGTGTGTGTGTGTGTATGTGTGTGTGTGTATTTGTGTGTGTGTGTGTGTATTTGTGTGTGTGTGTGTGTGTATTTGTGTGTGTGTAGGTGTGTGTGTGTGTGAGTGTGTGTGAGTGTGTGAGTGTGTGTGTGTGTGTAGGTGTGTGTGTGTGTGTAAGTGTGTGTGTGTATATGTGTGTGTGTATTTGTGTGTGTGTGTGTGTGTGTGTATTTGTGTGTGTGTGTGTGTGTGTGTATTTGTGTGTGTGTAGGTGTGTGTGTGTATATGTGTGTGTGTGTGTGTGTATGTGTGTGTGAGTGTGTGTGAGTGTGTGTGTGTGTAGGTGTGTGTGTGTGTATATGTGTGTGTGTGTGAGTGTGTGTGTGTGTGTGTATGTGTGTATTTGTGTGTGTGTGTGTGTGTGTGAGTGTGTATTTGTGTGTGTGTGTGTGTGTGCGTGTATTTGTGTGTGTGTGTGTGTGTGTGTGTGTGTGTTTTTGTGTGTGTGTGTGTGTGTATTTGTGTGTGTGTGTGAGTGTGTGTGTGTGTGAGTGTGTATTTGTGTGTGTGTGTGCGTGTGTGTGTGTGTGTGTGTGTGTGTGTGAGTGTGTGTGTGTGTGTGTGAATGTGTATTTGTGTGTGCGTGTGTGTGTGTGTGTGTGTGTGTGTGTGTGTGTGCGCGTTTATGTGTGTGTGTGTGTGTGTGTGTGCGCGTTTATGTGTGTCTGTGTGTTTGTGTGTGTGTGCGCGTTTGTGTGTGTGTGTGTGTGTCTGTGTCTGTGTGTGCGCGTTTGTGTGTGTGTATGTGCGAAAGTGTGTCTGTGTGTGTGCGCATGTATTTGTGTGTGTGTGTGTGAGAGTGTGTGTGTGTGTGTGTGTGTGCATTTGTGTGTGTGTGTGTGTGTGTGTGTGCGCGTTTGTGTGTGTGTGTGTGTGTATGTGTGTCTGTGTGTGTGTGTGTGTGTGTGTGCGCGTGTGTCTGTGTGTGTGCGCGTTTGTGTGTGTGTGTGTGTATGTGTGTCTGTGTGTGCGCGTTTGTGTGTGCATAAGTGTGTCTGTGTGTGTGTTTATTTGTGTGCGCGTGTGTCTGTGTGTGTGCGCGTGTGTGCGCGAGTGTGTCTGTGTGTGTGTGTGTGCGCGTGTGTGCGCGAGTGTGTCTGTGTGTGTGTGTGTGTGCGCGAGTGTGTCTGTGTGTGTGTGCGCGAGTGTGTCTGTCTGTGTGTGTGTGTGCGCGAGTGTGTCTGTCTGTGTGTGTGTATCTAGTGTGTAAGCATTGAGGAGTGAATGGCTTGGCTTCACATCAAAGGCCCCGACAAGTCTTTGCATTAACGAGGCTCTTTGTTTCCTGCCACACCGATTACAACAGGTCTCTCCTGCACTGGCCGCACTACACAGGCCACAGAGCCTCACGCTCAAGGCCTTGTCTTTCTCCAGCTAGCCAAAGGCACATGTGGATTCACGTCTGCAGTTCATCCTTAAAATGGTCAGGGTTTCATAAAGCAGTAGTTAAAATACCTCCTAGGGTAATGAGTAAAACAGTGTGAGGTATAATACCAAAGATATCAGTAATAGACCAGCGGTGTTCATGAGCTCGCATCATCAGAAATTAAAATACACCTCCCTCTGTCCATCAGGCTTTTTAGAAAAACGGAAAGTTAGATTATATAACAAGCAAGGCATGTATCCTCCTCTAGGCAGAGTTTCACCTCGAGCTAAATCACACTACCAGCACTACCAAATATAAAACGTTCCCTTACACAGACCAATTAAAAAACAACAGCACAGATATTATAAACAAATAATACTAATTATTAGGCAAATAAACGACGCTGATGCTGAACCGAATCATGTTGTTAATGTTAGTTGTGCAAATTAAAATTGGACTTTTCATCCTCAAACGCCCAACAGGCCGTGATACAGTTCCCCGTGTCTGTTCGGGTCAGTCTGTGTTTCTCTGTATGACATAAAAATAAATGTATATGAACCAAAACTAATTTGGACTGACCTACTGTACTAATCCGCCAGTGAGTTCTTTCAGTGCAGCACTTTAAATAATTAATCTCGTTTAATAACCAGCTAATTACCCTCTTCTGAAATAAAACAGAAAAGGACCGTATCGTTTAAATTGTGACTTGGCTGACAGGACTGGTACTGGACATGCGCTTGGCCGTTGGATGCGTTCCTTTAGCCGTCACTTCGTGAGCTTCAGGTTTTATAAACGGTCAGTGAGGAATTTGGCTCAATCAGAAGTGAAACCGGTACTGGCCTTTCACACTCAGAGAACCTGACTACAGCCCCAGGTAATATTTAGTTGTGTGGAGTGTCTACCTCTGACCTGCTAGCGGTGTCCCCGTGTCTGTGCGGCACCGCAGGGCCTCCGTTATCACTGATGAACAGAATTTCATAAGAACCTGAACTTCCACCGTCAGGAACCTCTGTACGGTGGGAACCTACTGATCAGCTGGGGTAATGTGTTACGCTTCTGTAAGGCATATCTGGGAGTTACTCTGCGAAGAGAAGAGCCGGTGGGCCGCTCACTGCGCAGGACGACTCTCTGGTGTTGTTTGTGCAGCAGTGCTCGATGTGTGGCTGGGTTTCCTCCTGAAGTGTGTGAGTAGTCGTGAGAGAGGACGAAGCAGCTGCTCGGTTTTGGTCTGTGGGTTGTCATCACTCCAAACATGCGCCTCTACATTACGGGAGAACCAGCCGAATCAAGCAGCCGAGCTAGCTGCAGGACGGTCCTCTCAGAACTCAGATCCTCAGAGCGGTCTGAAGTAATAACCTCCACCACGCTCCACCTTACAGACTACCTCCATTAAAATCAGCCAGTCATACCCTCCGCCTTTACCCTGACAACATCACCTACACCAAGGAACCGCACCTACGACCTGACCGTCACTACCCACTTTCAGTACCCTAGAGTCTATCTAGAGCCTTTAAAACCGGGTTCCACTCCTGGAAGACCCAGAGCGTGCGTATGAGGAGGAGAACCCTGCAGAAGCCTGCTGTATGGTACGCTAGATACTGCGAGGGAGAACGAGTTCCTCCGGTTGGAAGGAATGACCAATAAAACAGCACACAAGTGGCTCGAGTTAAGCAGTGCTCCTTGGATGTGGGCTGACCTCAGCTGAAGGATATGATTTAATTAGTTTTCTGCTTTAATGTTCCTGGAGTTTATTTAGAATGTGCAGTATATAATTTTTAGGAACTGCAATTTATCCTTTAAACCATCAAAGTCAGTGTGAGAGAACAGCTACCCGGTTTAACTATAGAACACGCTGTAGGACAGGGGAACCAAAAACTCAGTTTACACAACAACCCGGCTGCGTATCTTCACCCGTCTTACTCCTGGGGTTCAAATGTTCCGTGGTACAGAACCACACAGCAGCTACACGGCGTGCCGGGGTGGGGGGCACAGCATTCCAAACCCACAGGACATCAGCATGTAGCCATGATCAGACCTCAGGTCATTCACACTCCAGCCTGGGCACTGACCGCTGAGTCCACCCCGTCAGACCCCCGCACGCCCTCCGGGTCTCCCCGTGTAGGGACCTCTGTGCATGCCTCCACATTCCAGAACTATAGGGACAGGGCTGCTGGTAAATTCTACAAGTCATGTCTAGAACTGCAGGGTACTAGATAAAAGCTGTAGCTACAGAACCGGAGGAGGGGAATGAGTCATCCCTGAAACCGGCCCCACAGCATGGACACAGAGAACGAATCTAGAACCACAGACTGGAGGAGGGAAGGCAGCGCGTGTGGACCCGGCTGGAGTGTGCACGAGCCTGAGCTCGAGAAGCTTCGGTTCTGAAGTGCGTTAGGCAGTCCCGGGTGGAGGGTGTCGGGAAACTGGTTCTGTGAAAAACAGCTGTCTATATTTAATCAAGCCGAATAAACACGCGCTCATTTATAATTTAGATTTGCATGCATTAAGCTGCGCGTTTCTAATCTGTGTATTAATATGCATGGATCATATTGTATAAATATGCAGCCGTATGCAAATACTGGGCATCGGTTCTGTCTGGATTTGGTTCTAATTCCCAGCTGTGCTTCGTTATTTTCATCCGGGGCAATAGAGTAGCTCAGATACTAGGGCACCGCGTGGGAGCGGGTAAATATTTTGGGGAAACTTACAGTCCACCGTGAAGCGCGTGCACGAACCGGCGGCGGAAGGTGGTCTACTTTGTTCTACTGAAGTTCCTAACGAGCCTTTCCGTTTCTCCTGTCTCTCTGTGTTAGCTCGGAGCCGGTACCGGCCCAGTACACCCCTCCCCTCTTTATTACAGTTATTCAAATATAATATTTTATAAAAGCTCCCAGGTAAACGGAGCGCGAGGTCTGTACCTCTCCTACACGGCTCCTGGCTGTTGAGCAGTGGTTGGTGAAGAGGACCTCGGCGAACCTTCCCCTGCTCGGTGAAGGCGACACCGGACACACACACGGTGCTGCTGGCGCTCACAGCTCCCGTACAGGTACGTGCACGCGGAGAGCGGCAGGGCGCAGCGTGTGGAGGCTGGAGCTGCTCTGTCCCTTTAAGAGCGGAACCCTTCACTGAAACAAACGCTCAACCCCCAACGAGTCACTGGAGCTGTCAATCAGCGGTCGGCACTCTTTGATCTTCGCACTGCTGGCCTGCTCCGGGGCTCAAAAGCACTATTTGCTGCTGCCGGGCTCCATTACTTTCAAGTTGCGGAGGTCCTCCAAGCACGGGAACTTCGGTCAGCCCTCAGCCGCCGCGCGAGCTCCCGAACTACCAGAACCAGAAAGTTCTCTCGGCTGTTGTCACAGGAAACAGGCAGCGAGTTTTAGATCTCTCTCCGAAGAGCACCATGCCGCAGCTGAACAGCGGAGGGGGAGACGACCTCGGGGCCAACGATGAGATGATCTCCTTCAAAGACGAGGGGGAGCAGGACGAGAAGATCCGCGAGAGCGCGTTCACGGAGGGGGACCTGGCTGACCTCAAGTCCTCCCTGGTGAACGAGTCGGAGATCAATCAGAACTCCAACCCCGCGGTAGGTACTCGGTGTGCGCCTCGTGTTGTTTTCAGATGGTTCTGGATCAGTGACCCGCTTTAACCGGTACCGTCTCTTCTCTGACATTCCTCCGGACGCCTGCAGGTGGTCAGAAGGGGGCAACAGGACGAACAGAGGGTCTACGCGGAGAAGCACAGGGAGCATCTGGACGAGGGTGAGTGTACGCGCTCGGGGCGCGCGGGATGGAGGGAGCGGGACGGTTACGGACGGTGTGCGGGTTTAACAGCACACCGGCTCTGCGTCTTCACCGCGCAGCTCTGGGCCTGAGTCGGGGTCCTAACTTTTTCGGGGGAAAACCGACGAGGCTTGCCGGGCACATTGCGTCACCCGTTACTCAGTTTACTGTTTTACCTCTACGTAAAGTCCGTAGTCGCGCGCGCGCATAGTGCTCGGATGTTTCGAGCTCTGAGTGTCGGTCCGGTCGGACGCGAACCCCGAGGGTCCAGCCCCGGACTTGTTTATGTACATCACGCATGTCCGCGTGTGTAAGTGGCTTTAAACGGAGCGCGTGCGTGCGTGCGTGCAGTCTGTTATTTACTTTGATGTTTCTTTAGAACTTGCACGAGATGAGCTGCCCTGTTAACCCTCCCGTAATGTTTCCCTCGTAGCCCCAAAACATCAAGATGGAGGGATGTACAAAGCACCGTCCTACTCTGGATACCCGTTTCTGATGCTGCCGGACCCGTACCTTCCCAACGGCCCAGTCTCGCCACCTGTAAGTCCCCTTCCCTTCAGCTCTGTCACACTGAGCACCACCGGCTCACCTGGTGTCCGGCCGAGTCAAACAAAAACACATCTACCTGAACAGAGAGGGTCTCAGTAGGGGCTACAAGACACGAAACCACAGGGCTTGTTGTTGTTATTGTTGTTATTGTTGCTGTTATTATTATTGTTGTTGTTGTTGTTGTTGTTTATTAATCTGAGCGGGGTTGGTAACTGGTGATACGGCTCCACACAGAGAGCTGGGTTCTGATGTTGGCGTTCTGCTTGCTCCAGTCTGGTGGTCCTGGACCAGAGTGTGAACGAGCCCGGTTAGATCTGAGTGGCCTGTTACTGTGGAACTGCGTAGCCGTGAGCGGGCCGCCGTGGCGCGTGCTGCCGCTCCTTGTGGGTGTGGGTTTGTTGTGCGTGTGTGTACCTGGGCACCTGCGTGACCTTGTGCATGTGTGTTTTGGGGGGCAGTGGTACCTGCCTGGTACCGCAGGGCTAGTTACGACCCGCGTCCCTTTGGGCCTCCTGTTCTGAGCTCTGAGCTCACTGCGGCCGCATGTACACACCTAGGGTGCGTTTCCTTCATGGCTTCCGTAGTGATTTGGAGTTTTCATATATACCCCGCCGTTCTAGGTAAACCGGGTTCTGGGAATAGCGGTTCTCTGATAGAGAACTCACAGCATCATCGTTATACCAGGTTATACGTGTGGCCATCGGCGCTGAGGACCCTGAGGACACAGATAGGTATCTATACCTGCAGCCCTGCTGCTGTGTGTGAAGTGATGCCGTTTGTGAATTCTACACTCACGGGTCACAGTGGTCACTTGGTCAGCCTGGAGCGTCCTATCAGACGCTGTGTAAAGGAAAGTAACCCTGTCCAGGAACCCTGTTCTAGCTATCTGAGAGACCATGTAACACTGAATCCTCTTCCTGTAGCTGGTTCTGCGTTCTGCCTAATAGTGCAGGGATGGTTTTATAGTCAGAGGAGTGAAGCTTTCAGAAGCACTGATACACTAACGGACACGCACCGAGGGAACGGCCTTCACTCCGGGGTATAACGCCCTCACGGCTGGAGCTGTATCGCCTGTTATTCAACAGGAAATATTTAGTTTAGTCTCTTTAACACGTTCTAGAGTAGGGTTCCGTTATTGTCTAGTACACCCTTAAAAAACAACAACAAATAATAATTGTTATTATTAATATTATTATTATTATTATTATTATTATTATTGTTTATTTTTTCAGCAGTAGTGCAGTAGACCAGGTCTCTGAAGAGCCCTGCTTTAAAAAGAGATCCGTTAGCATGGAGAACGTTTTAAAGGTTCTAGGACCCTTCTCATAATGTAAAGGTCATGCACTAAATGAAGGGTTCTTACTGGAACCTGTACGTCGTGTGGAGGTTCTTTAACCTTTCAGAGGTTTTTCATACTCATAGATCCCGTTTACTTTTTAAACATTTATTTAACGTTCACATTTTAGAAGGTAGGAAATGTAAACCATGCTGTTCGTTTAGTCAGATCATCAAAAGGAACCAGTGAGGCTACAAGGACCTCCTTAACCTGAGCACTTTACCGTCCTGCCTGACACCAAACATTAAAGTCACAGTCAGTCGATGAGTGTAAGTGTTAAGTGTTAAAGGGAACTCCTCATCCCTGCTATAAACAGTGAGACCACTGAAGACTGGTGGGATTAAGCTTGGGCCCTCGTCGTCTCAGGTTATGTGCCTGACGGACACGGTGAGTTTTACGGATTAGCGGAGGACAGTTTTCTGAATGGAGGTGGGGTAGTGAAGGAGACTACATGGCCTGAAGCTGGACATTTGAGCAGCCAGGTCTCTGGTCTGCTCAGTCGAGCTTAGGCACTGCGGTTCTAACCTCTCCTAAAGGTTCCTTTAAATAAGCGTGTGCTCTGAGAGAACACTGCACCTGGGTTCTCCAAACTGTGTGTGGATATTTCAGAACTGGCTGGTACCACTGAGAGGACGCCTCTTTGTCTTTGAGGCAGGCCAGTGTGTGGACTAAGCTGGAGCTGCTCTGTTGTAAACAGGGAGGGAACATTCTTGTGATTTTCATGCAGTAAATAGGATTATCCTGATATTACTAGTATTACTTGGGGATCTGCTAGTGTACTTATGAACTGTCCAAGCCGTGCTTGTCCTCCCCCCAGTTTATGGGATGCATTACTTCTCAAACTGGATTTTTCATCCCTGAAGCGCGCTTGCTTGTCTTGTATTGTGGAGCCATGTTGACTGGCTTGTTCGAGCAACCTTTAGTTTCTATGTAAACAATAGGAAGAGCATTGGCTTAGGCGCTGTAATCCATCCATAGAAGCCGTGGGCCTTGCGCTTTGTGCCTCTGACAGACAGTGATAAGGAGCGGGCCCAGGATTACCCCCTTTTTAAGAATAGCGCGTTTGCGACCTCTGGGTAAATCGTTCCCGCCAGTGATTTGGTTATGTCAGACAATGTGAAGCCTTAATGTCACTTAAAACTTTAGATAAGAGAATTAATAGTACAGACGAGTGAGTACGTCTAAGCCTGGGAAGTTGACCTCAGGATTATTCAGATGACATTGAAGGCTCCACTTCACATCTGTAATCCAGCCGGGCCGTCTAAGATAATGATGTGGGTCAGGTTATGAGATAGACTCTGTGTGGCCTCAGGTAAGACTCAGCGTACACTTTGAAAAGGACAGCAGGAAGTAACAGCGCATGTACATTTAAATACGAATGGCGATAAGACAGCCACCACTCTTTGAAGTGGATGACTTTACAGAAGCCTCTAAACATCGCTCTTCTGCAGACCCTGGGACGCTCTCCAGCGTTGAGGGTACGTGGTATCCCTGCACGATGCTGAGAGTTAGTGTAGTTCCACCAAACAGAGAAGACGGCGGGAGAACCGGGGACAGGGCTCGACTGTGTGCAGGTGAAACGGAGTGTCTGTGATTGGGCATATAAGCTTTTCCTTGATCATCCGGTGCGGAACCTCCTAGAAGACCTGCTTAGGCCTGGCTCTAGGAAATCTCTTCCATCATTTGTAAATTCCCACATGGCACTGCGACTCTGTTCCTCATGTCTCCCAGCTGAGAGATTACAAGCATGGGGGTGGGATGTGGCACCCAGGTGACTCATTGACAAAGGCCGGCCAGCCTATTAGGGGGGTTGAATTGCTCTTGTTTACAAAGGCATGCTGGAGGAGCCATCCCGGCACAGCTGGCGAATTCTCAGGGAGCAGTTAATAAACTACAGGAAGATGATCATTGAGGGGGAGGGTGGCAAGTTAGCAGGCCTAGTCATGCAAATACGCCTACATGTGGTGGTAGTCTGGAGGTTCTGGAGTGTAAAGTAGCACAGGAACATGGATTAACAGTGTCACTGTCAGCAGCAGGATATGAGCCAAGCTTTCCAAACTGTGTAAGAAGCACGCTGAATAAAGGTGTGGTCACTGCCGAGTTTTCCTGTCTAAAGTGGTTAGGTTAGTTTCGTTTCACCCCAAACTAGCGTCTAGCAGTCCAGAGATTTGTAATCCAGTTCTGTTTCATCTCTGTCTGTTCTTTTCTCAGCTACTGTATCTTCTGCCATCAAAAGACTTTCACTGAGTGAGTCAGTCTGTCGTATTTATAAAAATGCTGTAAAAATGAAAGAAAATCCCCCACCTCACGATAACCATGACTCCCGCGCCGTAAAGCGCAAACTCGCATTTGATGTTAGCACAGGCCTAATCGGTGACGCACATATGATCCTCAGAGCACGCATTTTTTTGGCCTGTTAAACAAAAAACGAAATACCTGAAAATGGCGATGTATGAATGTTCAAAGATGCTCTGAGTCATTCAGGAGGGCTGGAATGTCTTGCAGCCTCAAATGTAGAGGCATGGCTGCTCCTCCTAGCCCTGAGCATGAAGCGCGCGGGGCGCTGTGCGGGGCTGTGGGGGGCTGTGGGGGCTGCTGAACACGGTTTATTCTCACCCAGGTGTGCACAAGACCCTGTTGCCCCATTTGGTAGGTGTCACAGTGAGAAACCCTACGACTAGATAAGTCAGGGTGGGGTGAATGGATGAGGCGAGGGAGGAGAAGGAGGTGAGAACGTACTGTTTAGAGGTGTTACGGTCACCAAGGTTACTTTTATCCTTTGTATTTATCAGCTGTGTGGAACCGGCTTGTGTCTTGACAGGTTTACCTCATGGTTAGAACCTGAACAGTGTGAACAATGAGATTTACACTATCACTGGACTGATAGGAATGGTCCGACATGATTAATGTTATTAATAAAATACTGTTAAATGTATTAATTTATATAAGCCTTTATTCTAGGCCGGTTTGTGAGCTGCAGGTGAGGTGTGTTTCATTGTCTCCACATTAACTTAACACCTCAGACGACGTCGGGTTTGTCTGACACTGGGTTATGTCATGACACTTTTTGGGTGAAATGACAAGGCTTGTTGAAGCAGCTAGCATTGCCACTTAGCACAGTAGCATGATGCTAATGATGTGATGTAACTCAGATGTTGTAATCGGTGTGAAGGAGACTTTATATGAGGGCCACAGAAAATGTGTGCTGTGCAGAAACAAGTCACCTGGATAGACGACGGAGTTAACACCGTACCTGCTGTTCCGAGCGCTGTTCAGGAGCGGCTTTGATAGGACATAATCACGCTCTGTGACGGAGGAGGAACTTTTAATGACTTTACGATCAAGAAGAAAGTCACATGACCCTTCCTGAGTTTCCAGGACCTCGTCCTGAGGAGTTTCAGATGTTTGCTAGATTGGACATGTTTACCCCCGACGTCTTACACAAATGACCGTGGTGTTTTTAAATGGAAGCTTCTAGGCCTTTTATCTTTCTGACCTCCTTTGTGTTGATTACCCTAACACTTTTTACCACTTGTGTTAGGGATCGTTTAGAACTTTCATCTCCCTGTCTTTAGTTTGATCGTGGCTGTTAGGTGGAATTTCATACAATCACATGGATGGGGTTTCCATATCACCAGTAAGATGATATAGAAGCCACCCGTAAGCATGTTATGGGAACCACGTATGTGGAGATTCAGAGCCCTGTCATCAGGCCAGTAGTTATTCCTGAAGTCCTCGAGTGCCACAAGCCTTCATACCGCCCCTGGGAGCAGTGACCAGCCCGGTGTGCTGAACAGCGGTACGTAGGAAGCCCTGGACCTTTACAGGCTTCAGCACTAGCCCTGTGTTAACATGCGTGCTCGTATACACGTGTGCTTCCATATGTGTGTGAGAGAGACTCCCAGGAGCGGACCCAGCTGTGGCAGTCGGCTAGGCCTGCTGGGTAGATGGGTATCAGATGGGAGTGGGATTAGGCTGCTGTGATCACACCCACGTGGGCCTGCCCCATGCGGCTGGGGAGGCTCCAGTGGGTCTGGGCCCACACTAATTCGGGGTGTGGGGGGCGTTGGCTGACCCCAGCAGCGGGAAGTGGGACAACTTCTCCATATGTCCCGTGTAGAACTCCCTTTTTTCTTTTTCCTCTTTATTTAGTGCATGCTTTTTCACCTACCACACCACCGACAAACCAGTACATAGTATACCAGCCTAAACTGAACGCTGCACAGTGCTCCACCTGGTGAAGAGGTTAAATGATCAGGACTGAATATCCTGTGCATTGATTAAGACATGGGGCTTGATAGATCAACGGCAACTCCTGCAACCAGATAAGGGAGAAGCGTAATCTGACATCGTCTGCGAGTACATAAACGCCGTTTATCTCAATCCCACTGTTTCCAGACGAAGCCGCAACATGAAGTTGTTGATCTTCATGGAGGGCTTGTTTGCATTCTTTTCCGTTACTGCCTCCAGAGGAAGTGGGCAGCACCAGGACTGACGTCTCTGAAAAGAATTAAAATCGATTCTTTAATTCACAAAACCAGGTTCTGAGCTGAACTGTGGCTGACTGTTCCAGCTTTTAAACACCTCCTCAGTGTGTGATGTGTTTGGTGAGAGTTGCTTTCAGTCCCTCTGATTATCACATTATTATTGATTTTATTATTTAGAGTCCATGTCACACATTAAATAATTTAATCAGGGGCTTGGGCGCCTGTTTAACGCACTCGGACAGTAGTTTCATTGTTGAGGGTGTAGATGGTGAGGGCGGGAGTGATCCCACAGAAACTGCAAAGAGAAAACTACAAATACAAACGCTTATCTTCCAGCCCTCCACAGTTTGAAAAGCGGTGAATCTCACCGTGTGACCTGTAGATTAGGGCAGGTGTGAGGCGAAGAGTCACCGCTTTGTTATCTTGGTGCATATGTGGCAAGACAAAACCCAGACACCTACCTCCACCTCCCCGCCCCTTTTTTTATTTCTACTTAATCTGAAAAGTGTAACTGCTGCTCAAGCTCGAACTTATGAAGGTAGATTCTACCCAGTTTGGAGACTGTAGTGCTCAAGGGAGAAGCGGCGAGGAGCAACAGAGCATTGTTGTTCGTCCCTTATGCCATTCTATATTAATATGCCATACTTATTAATATCACAATGCTGAGTGTGGAGTTCTGATTGGAGAACTGCAGTATGTACACGAGACTACTGCGAGCATCTCGACCAATGACAGATGTTCCAGTTTACCCGGGTGTTCAGGAGGACTGGAGATTTGGGATCGAGCTTTGTTTGTTTGGTGGGTTACGTAATACATAGCATATTAGACCATGACGTAACGACTTTCACATCCAGGTCATAGCCACTACTGCACTTCCTGAGTCTCGCAGAGTCCCAGAACGATTCAGTTATCATTGTAGCGTTTTCCTTGTGATGAGACAGATAAGGCGAAGGAGCTGCAGCTGGTAAGGCGAGTGAAGTTTGGTCGTCGGTTTTTACAGGCTAGCTAACCTAGCTAATGTCAGCACTTACTGACAAGGCCAAACAGACCTCTGGCCAATCCTCTTGATGTAGTCTATGGGTTTTTAGGGGGTTGCTTTGTGTTGTCAGGCCTGTCGGTCACAGGGCTGATGAAGATGGCTAGCTATCTAGCTAATACTATCTAAATCTGTTTTAGCTGGACAGCACATAAAACAGCCAACCAGAACATAAAGACGTGAGTTCATAACAAGAAACACCCTGTAAACCCACCGCCTAGGCAAGGGTCCCCACAAAGTGCCCGGTTGTGGGAGCTAACGTTAGCTAGGTTTGCTAACTATAGCTAGCTAACATCATGTTTCCTTGCTACCAAACTTTGTTTTGGTTAAATTGTAATTTACCTAATCAGCTGCCATTTTATATCATCAGAGAGAAATCATTACTGTGATAACGGAATCGTGTTTGGACTCAACAACAACACAGAAGCTCAGTGAAGCTTTGGACCTGAGTGTTTTAACACCAGGAATGGAGTGGGGGGTGGAACTACCCCCTTAACGTGTTTTTCTTGTGCCAGCTTGTGCCAACCTGAATACTCCTGTTCAGCCCTAGTGTTTAGTGGCATTAAGACTTATCAGCCGTAAAGCATTTTGGTCAGGAATAGCGCTAGTCCTTAAGCACACGAATGATACGCAGGTTATGGCATCTCTTATACCATGCAGCTGTTTTTATATACCTGCCGGAGCACTCAGGTAAAGAACAGAGACGTCCGTGTGACCTCCAGATCCATATCCAGCCTGGAAACACACTGTTAATGTACCACCACCAAGCCATTCCTCAAAAAGGAGGGGCATCCCACTTCTACTGCTCGTTCCCTTCAAATGTTATGGAACGTGGTTTCCATGTGGTTTTTGTACCCTTATGATCGTCTGGGGCCAACTGGAAACCATTTCACTACCATAAATAGAGCTCTGCCTGTGGCTGCCAGAACAAGGACTTTGTAGATATAATAAAATAAATGTATTAAATGAATGTTCCAAATTAGCATCCAGCCTGTGATGGAGAGCATTAAAATGAAGAGTGTGATCTGGTAGGTTACCTAGGTAGGGCGACTAGTTACCTGGAGAAGACGAGGGAGGTCAGGGCTGGCAGAGCAGCCACAGGGGGAAATCCCCAAAGCACTTTATTAGTACACTACAGATCTCTCTGGCTTAGTGTAGGGCCTTCTACTCATAGCAACAAAGAGGCTCCCTGGTAGACAGACCTTTAAGAGTGAGAGAGAGAAAGACAGAGAAAGAAAGAGAGAGAGATACAGGGAGAGAGAGAGAGGGAGAGAGAGAGATACAGGGAGAGAGAGAGAGAGAGAGGGAGAGAGAGAGAGAGAGAGGGAGAGAGAGAGAGGGAGAGAGAGAGAGAGAGAGAGAGAGAGAGAGAGAGAGAGAGAGATACAGGGAGAGAAAGAGAGAGAGAGAGAGAGATACAGGGAGAGAGAGAGAGAGATACAGGGAGAGAGAGAGAGATACAGGGAGAGAGAGAGCGGGAGAGATACAGGGAGAGAGAGAGAGAGAGGGAGAGATACAGAGAGAGAGGGAGAGATACAGAGAGAGAGAGAGAGAGAGAGGAAGAGAGAGAGAGAGAGAGAGAGAGGGGGAGAGAGAGAGAGGGAGAGAGAGGGGAGAGTGAGAGAAAGAGAGAGAGAGGGGGGGGAGAGGGGGAAGAGAGAGAAAAAGAGAGAGAGAGAGGGAGAGAGAGAAAGAGAGAGAGAGAGGGGGAGAGAGAGAAAAAGAGAGAGAGAGGGGGAGAGAGAGAGAGAGAGAGTTTTCATTGCCATTCAGCTGCAATCAGCACACACATGCACGCTGTGTATATGAGCATTGTGGTAGCTGCGCCGCTGACATACATCTTACATCCTGTGTTCAGTGATATCAAGGCCAAGCCTTGCTGTAGAGTAGAGTGAAGGTGAGGTGTAGTGCGGTTAGAGGACAAGCAGTCACAGTGTTTGTGCATGTGTGTGTGTGTGTGTGTGTATGTGTGTGTGTGTGTGTGTGTGTGTGTGTGTGTGTGTGTGCATGTGTGTGTGTGTGTGAGTGTGTGTCTTTGTTGAGTTTGTGAAGCTTCACTGCATGCTCGTATGTGGGAAAAGATGTCGAGTGAGAAGGCAAGTCTTCTGTCTCTGGCCCACTGTCTCTGTCTCTCTGGGTCTTATCTGATGGGGGGGTTGTGAAGAGAGAGTGAGGCTAAGCGGTGGCGGAAGGGAGTCAGCAGTAAACACTGAGAAGTCTGTAACCACACCAGCACACCTGGCACACCTCACTTTGAACGACTTCAAACAGTCAGAGGCAATCTCATCTGCACCTTTAACCATTTCACAGCTACGCTCTCAAGGAACACCTACACATGTCACTGCCCAACGTCTCCTCTCTTACAGAGCACTGTACAACCGCATGACTCCTCACTCCAGGCCTGCCTCCACCAGGACTGTCTTTAACCGGCCTCTACGTCCCGGGAGTACCGTATACAGGCACAGGCCTAGGTGGAGGATTTGATTGGAGATGGGAGCGGTCCAGGTGTTGGTATGAGGACGTCACAGTGAAAACAGAGCGTGACTCTAACCCAACACGGTAACACACCCACCCTGAAATAACACTCGTTCGGTGTGTTTCCTGGTGGGACAGTGGGGTGCGTGAGCCCACCGTTAGGTGCTCATCTTAAATGAAGCGCCTCCATTAAAAACAGCTCTCTCTACAGCAGGGTCGTTAGAGGACCAGTATAGGACCAGTTTGGGCCTTTACTCAGGTTTCTATATCAGTGTGGAAAAGAATACGCAGCATTGCTCCAGTAACATGCTAATTTACATATTTCAGGACATTCATGTCCACCAGTAACGCTGTAAGTCTTCACCCACGTCTCGCTGTTGATTCACTGTGTTGTAGCATTGGCTCGATTCAGCCCTAGCTGACAGGCCTAGTCTGTTCCCCAAATGTGGTAAGCCATTGAATACATTCGAGTTGCTGAAGAAGTGAAGAAGTGAAAAGTAGCAACAAAGGGAAAACTCTTCACCCGCGATGATGTGCTGCAGATGGCTCAACCCGCTCTGCTGATGTCTGTTCGAATGGCCTTCATCCAAAGAGGCAGAGGGGCTGTGGCTCCCTGCTGTTTTATGGGTGCTTCGCTTCATCTGCTTACAAAATAGATGTGAGATTTACAGCAGCAGTATGAAGAAGAATGAGCTCATAGTCCTCTCTGTGGTCAGAGCCTCAAAGAAATCATCCCTCTCCGCTCCCAGGGCTTTCACTCTCATGTGTCAACTCGAAAAAGCGGCCATAACTTCGCCGCCATTAAACCAAAGGTTCATTTAAGCTTGGAAAAGTTTCCACTGGTTGTTAATTAATTCCAAATCAGGCGATGTCTGATTTTAATTAGACGCACATTACCGTGATGTTAAGTTAATGCAGTGCCTGTATGAAGAAAGGAAGCAGGGGGTGATGCTGGTTTGGGATATACACCAAATGCCAGAGCGTGTCCTCTCACATGCCCCTTTCTTGATGATCTAGATCACAGGGCTGGTCACACAATGGTATTTGTCATAGCTCTGAGAGGGTACATATGCTGGATTTCTATTGGTGCTTCACTGTGAGGTGTGCACACACAGTACAGGAGCGCTCTCGTTTTTACAGTGTGAGAGAAATTAAAACACAGGAATGTGGCTCACACGGTGAAAGGATTTCATTACGCTGAAATATCAAAGTTCTTATTAGATTTAAGGAACCAGGTATCTGTAGGGTATCTGCAGTCAGTGTAGCTGCTCTGTACGCACGCCTGCATGCTCAGCCATGCTCCTCTGTACTTGGTCGACTAGGCGGGTGCATGAGATCGTTGTGCTTCTGATGGAGCTTGTTGAGATGTAAGGCAGGATGGGTAGGTTTTGGTTAAACATCTTTGGGTGTATAGCTTCATACGATGGTTGGGTTTGTGTGAGTACAGTTGTCAGGTCTTGTGGTTTACCATGGAAAACAGAAAAAGCGGGCAGGCCTGTGTCTGTTACCTGAGAAACAAAGCAACTGTGCTATCAGGGGCAGCAAGATGGAAACTTTGTAGCTATCCTCCACCATTTCTCTACGATCTCACCTGTGCTTTTGTTCCCCCGGAGTTCAGCAGTTACAGGGGTTTGCACAGTGATGCAGACATGGCCCAGACTGTGGAGCAGGCTTCCGTTCTAGGATGTCTAACAATACCCCTGTCCCAGTGATCGATTTTTAGCTAGAGGTTAAAACCCATATAAAATTATTATTAAAAATAACTTGTCTTTTTTTAAAGAAGAACCAGCTCCCAGCTGACGACAGACCAGCTCCAGTAAACAAATACTTACTAGGGTTTCCTTCTAAACATCTAGAGCACAATCCAGCATGAGACTGGTGGTGTTCTTGGTGGTGCTGTTGGTGCTGTTAGATATTAATAACTCTGAATAAATTACTGCACTGTAAGTAATAATAATCTATATTAAAATAGTAAAAATAACTGTGACCAGACTATGATGTAATAGTTGTGATAGGTCTGTTTAATAACAGATATCAGCTTTAAAAAAAGCTTAATGTTCCGAATGGTAGCTCTATAAGCACCAACAATGAAATATTTAAATATTTAATAAAAACTTTACCGTTAGTGTAACAAGATCAGGTCTAATTAATTTTGGATCATTATGTAAAGTCTGCTTTTGAAACATTGGAAGGAATGAATAATAATTTAAAAGTGAAATAAAGAAAGGTATAAGGTTTAAAGCTTTCAGTATGTGTATAGGTAGTTTTAATACATGCTGCTTATGAGCACACATTACAGTTTAGAATACCCAGAGGGCACACCCAGTAAAATCATTGCTCTGCAGTGCTGCAGTGCCGAGAGGCAGCCTATGACTGTGATTTGTGTTTGAACCCAGCTGTGCTGGGTACTTTCTTCCATTGGAAGTCCCCATGAATGCAGTTGGTCGCATTCTCACTTCAGACATGCTGTTTGGATGTACTTCTAAATGCTCAAAACTCACTAAAGATGAAAGTGGTGCTCACCAAGTCACACATCAGGCAAAATCAATAGATGCACCAGCCCACGCACATGCACTGGTGCATTGACGAGCAGTGTGTGAGGTGTCAGTCATTGATAACTGGATCCGGGCCAAAGTGTGTTAAATACACCGGAGACATATTTTAACTAGATCCCAACTGAAAAAGTAAAAATCTAGAAATACATATATAATATAATTAGATTTCTCCAGTAGTTTGGGTTAAACTAGGTTTAAGTCACTGGTGTGGATGTTAACTTTGAATTTACTAAATATGGCTCAGGCAGCTCTCACTCTTAGGGAACCTGTGCCACTGCTGCCCATGGCTTAACTTTACTGCGCTCAGATAGACACCAGAAACTCATAAACTCTTACATAAATATGAACAGTATGAGTGAAGGTTTTTATTATTATTATGTTGTTGAATTTGCTACTGGTGCAGATGTGCACATCTGTTTACTGTAAGCTTAGTAGTTTCTGAAGAGCCTGGAGTAAGATCAAGAAATCATCAGAATTCTCAGAAAGGGGCGATTCTCTTCATTGTAGTGCTGTCTGTTCATCACTCACGAACACAGCTCCTTTAATAGCCAGTGTCGCATGCGGCCCCGTTTGTCTTGCTGGGTAACACATTACTATTATCCACTTAACATATAACAGGACAGGTAGACGTCTCCTGTGTCTGTCTCCTGGACGAATGGAGACCGGACTGTGAGAAAACTTGAGAATTTAGACTAAACAAAGCAAGCAAAGCTTAAAGAGTACAGACGAAGAGTTAATTATTTCTTCACTTGCCAAAAACAAAGCTCTATTTATGTCAGTTTGAACTTTTATGCATCATCCGAACACCTGAACCCTGCCACTGCTGTTTACATCGTGTGAAGATGTGATGATAAATAGGAGAAGTGGCTGAGATCTAGTAAGTGTGGTTCCACTGGCATTAAAATGGTTTGGGTTTTTGTTAAGGTTCTTTTGTGAATATGTAAATGATTATGTAGGCATGAAAGAGAAGAAGCGCTCCAGCTTAGACACTGTCAGGATCATGTTATCCATGATGGGTTGAGTAGAAGGCAGCAGACGTGTTGCAGCTGACAGGTCAGCTCCAGCTGAGGCTCCATGTGTTTGTCGCTACTCCAGCATCCCTCAGACTGGCCGGTGGGAGACGGCTGGATTTGCATAGAGAGAAAGGGAAGGCAGTAGTTCCGTGTCAGCAGCCGACCCACACCAAGTGCCCGAAGCACTGGGGAAGCCTGGCTGGAGAAGGCAGCGGCCACAACTCAGCGCTCTCATCTTCTCCATGTTGCAGTTGGCTAGCGATGAAACGGCGCGACTTA
>JAMWET010001862.1:0-35000 GCA_024036415.1 Prochilodus magdalenae
GGGAATGTGGTGGCAGTGCACAATCAAAAACGTGCTTTTATCCATCATAGCAGTGCCCAACAATTTTTTATGTTTCACTGCCTGTCTTCACCTTGTAGCCATGAAAGCTGCTAAAGTCATTTTTGGTTTGCTCAGCGATTTTCTACTCTGTAGCCTACTTTCTCCTTTTCAGATTGGGTAAATATTGACTGTGTACCACACCGTCCTGTGTCAGGCCAATGTATCTCTACACAAACTCCTACACACGAAATGTTAGTTGGCAATATAGTACAAGGTGTAATATGCAGTAAAAAACAAAAATCTGTGATTTGTCAATTCCCTGAAATCTTCATTTAACTATAAGTGCAAATTGTAATAGTTGTATTTTGTAAATAACAAAAAATCACACAATAAACAATGAGACATTTCGATGGAACAGATTTTAAAAGGAATGGGGAAAAGGTTTAGTTGTTGGGAATGTACAGTGGGGCAGAGGGAGTTTAAGCCATTCTTCTTGCAGGATAGTGGCCAGGTCCAGCTACGTTGATGCTGGTTGATTACAGGTCTCGTGTCCCTTTCTTGGTGGTATGCGCGACATTACCCTGGATACCGTGGCTCTTGATACAGCACCAAAGAACTTGCTGTCTTGGTCACTCAGATGCGCCCAGCAAGACGCGTGCACCAACAATCTGTTCCTCTTTTGAACCTCTGGCTATGTCACCCATTAATGTTGTTGTGCATTTGCCAGTATTTTGAGCAGAAACTGTGCTCCTTACCTGCTAACCTGAACCTTCTCACACTCTGCTCTTAACTGGTGCAATGTGCAGTTAAATGAATGATTGGCCACCAGGCTGGGTCCAATTTAGCCTATGGAGACCTCCACACACTAAAATGACAGGTGTTTTCCAGTTTCATTGTCCAACCCCTGTATATACTAGTTGTTGGAGTTTTCCAAGAGGGATTTTTGACAAAAAAAACAAATGCACTCCAAGATTTTTGCACCTTCATGAATCCGGAAAAACCAAAGGAAGAGAAATCAGAGAGCATCCTGGATAATATTCCGGTGTATTTATTTTGACTGAGAGACACATTAGATCCTCAGCACCTTCAGCCTTGCTCTTGATATTTTTTTTTTGCCCAAAACGCCTACATTTTCAATAGGAAAATCTACATCTGGACTTGCAGGAAGGCCAGTCGAGCACTACAGGACTACTCAGGTGTGTCTTACGAGTGGAAAGTCACCATTCACGAAATAACCATGGATTTCCCAAGAAAAGACATTGTCTTCATAGCAACACAAGTCTCTCTTAAACACCAATATACCTCTCTGTCAATGGTGCGGACACATATGCCAGTCGCCAATGCCTTTGGCACTGATGCCCCCCACCATAACAGATTTTGTGTCTTTGACTCTGAGAACTCTGCATCTGATATTCCAAAATGCAAACTGAAATGTGGGCTCTTCTGACCACAGTGCACATTTTCACAGCATCCGAGAAGATAGGGTCCAGAGAACTTGGTGGCGTGTCTACACAAAACTGATAGTTGACTGTGTCCCAGCGTAATGGAGTTTCAAGTTGCATTTCTGGACGCAGCAGCAAACTGTGTTGATGGCTTTCTTAGACGCTCCTTAACTTTGCTTATAGAAGCAGGTCCCTATAGGCCCCGGAAGATTTCGGAAGAATGGCCATTATTGCACATCTCTGCACTAGACTTAACTAAAGGTCAGAAATGTTGTCTCTTTACTGTGTTTTATAAATGTGCAGTAATAAACTATAAATGTTCAGTTTTCTTTTGATGCTTATGTTTCTCTGAGCGCAAAGCATTTTCTAAACTGATTAAACCATTTAGTCACATGAGGACCGATGACTGCTAACAATCAGTTTAATTCAATCTAAAAAATGATCTATTATTTATTTAATATATTGACAGGCAGATCATAAAAAAAGACCCAGGAAGAAATCTCTTTGGAACATTACAGTATACTTGTTGGATATAATAAGAGGTTATATTCACTAACTCCCAGTGACAATCCAATCATCTTTGTTAATTGCCGATGTGATATGCTTACAAAAGTAATTGGACTTTGGGAATTTCCAAAATCCCTTCCAGGTGCCAGCTTTATTATCCCCCCACCTCCTCCCCACCCACCTGTATGTCAGGCCAAACCCACACCTCATGGGATTGGTTATCCGATTAAATATCACACACAAGCACTCTACCAAAAATTAAAGCCCCACCCATGTTCCTTCTGGTACCACCCCTGCAGGTGTCAGAGCTGCCTATAAAAGAATTTTCTGGCTCTTCTAAAAGTGAGGAGTCTGCCTTTGGAAGCCCCGGATCCCCATGCATGAAACAATCAATCCTCATGTCTGCCCTCCTCCCCAAATGCCTTGGTAATACATAGGATGTGCTTTTACTGGTTCACAGTCTTTTTTTTTTCCCCAGCAACTTTCTCAGTAAGCTCACAGTGATATTTTCATTAGCAATAGTATTACAAGTCAAATAGTTAGCCAGGATTAACTAACTTTACTAACAGTACACTAAAGTGAATAGTCACCAAACAGCATTATGCAAAAACATGAATGGCCTACTTTCTTCTATTTATTTTTATTCGCATGGTTGGTCACAATAGTATTTTTGAACCTTTTGCTGAATTAATTATTACTGGTGTTATTTGTTTTTGCAATATTGTTTTTTTTGTGTCTTATGAGATGTATTAGTAAATAAATTATATCTAATTGAACTGCAAAAGATGACAATGATGATGATTGATCCAGTCTGTATGCTATGTTTCTGTGGAAATTTACAGATCTATTCAAAGATTTGGGCACCCCAGTTAAATTCCAATGTTGATGTTGATTTTCCTAATTGAAATATAAGGGGACGCATTTGTCTACAGAGAACATTGTAATGCCCACATATTACTATTTATTTTCATGTATTAATAGCAAAATTAAAATTGTGTTTTAATGTCTTGTTTTCCAGGATATTAACAAAAAAAAAAACAAAAAAAAAACAGTAGATAGGGCAATTAAAACTTTGAAGGAAACAGTCATATTGGGGCCTGTTTGCTGTACAGGATGTTATAAATTGATTTTTTGTTTAGAAAACTCAACCACAGCCGATGTCACCATTGGTCAGAGGTCACCCAGACTTTGCCACCCTGTTAACGTAAGATTGACCAGTTCGAGCTAATTTTCGATCAGAAACAATACAAAATAACAGCTTAAGGTTATTCAAGAGATTTTATCATACTGTGTTGATGTCAGATGTCTAACACACCACACATCATTATAAATATTATGAGTATTATATATATATATATGAGTTTTTGTTTGTGTTTGCTGTGTGTATAGTGTGTGTTGAGAGAAAGAGAGAGCGAGGAAGAGAGTAGAGAGAGATAGGGAGTTAGCCGTCTCATTCTGTTTGGTTGTGAACTGTCTGTCTTTTCCAGCTTGTTGCGCAGGCTGCCCCGGCCGACACAATGTCACATGGTGTGTAATTTCAGATTGCGAGAGTTGCAAAAAGTTGCACCAACCTTGCAAAAAAGACCCCACAGCTCCGTTGCGTGAAGCGCCGATGGATCTGAGGAATGCATCAAAAGCCAATCAAGGAGAATACCTTCCAGGTACACCACTACATAATATGTAATTTAACCATGCTGACACACTGAATCGCAACAAATGCACATTGATTAACAGAGTAAGGAATATGCTACATCTCACATTACGAAGATCTGCCTTAAAAATATAACATATCTGAAACTTGTAGTTGGGTCTCAAAGGTCTTTAAAAATAAAAAATGCAAATTGCTACAACTGATCGAAAACATCTGTTTAACATAAGAAGCGAAATAAATTAAATAAAATATAGTTTAGTTTATATTTCTATGTGTTTTTATCGTAGACTCATTACAATTATTTGATATTATGAATTCGGAAGGCGAAGCAGATGCAGTCACTCTGGATGGGAGGCTGACATCTATGACGCTGGCCTCACTGCCACCACATACCGACCTTGATCACCCATCAATTGCAGAAAACTTTATGGCAAGCTCAGGTAAATCCAATCTTACAGAATTAAAAAACAAAAACTTAGTTGAGTCATAAAACTTAAGAGGTCTGATTTAACATCAGCTGAGATACCTGCAAATAGCATAAAACTCAAGTATTTAGGTGATTATCAAATTATCAAAGTTCAATGAGCTTAATTAGTCTGAACCTAAATATCTCAGTGATCCAAGCGTTGTTATTTTACATGTATACTTCCTTGACATCTTTGGCCATGCAAAAACTGCCTTTCCCTAACGTCATTTGCACTCGTGCCCAAAAATCAGAACCCCATTGTTGTGTGGGTGCTCAGTGACTCTAACCGGATGTTACATGCACAGCATTGTGCAACTGAATTAAAGCCATTAAAACTAGATCACAGAAAGCCACAGTTAGTGCCACATATGGCGTTGAATGTTACACAGAGGATAAGGCCTTTTTAAGATGAAACAGCCCAGTTTCTATGGTGTTATCTACCTGAGCTAACGTTACTAGCCTGGCCAATCGTATTCTTCCAGCTTCAAAACAGTCAGTTTTGTGAAGGAGGCAGTAAAAGTGTGCGAGGCATGATAGATCACCGGAAAAAGCCACAGTAGTGTCCCATTGTGGCATTGAATGTACAGAGAGATGGAGCTCTTAGATAAACAGCCCCAAAGTTCTATGGTCTGCTTACCTCAGCTAACGTTACTACTTACATGAGGGTATGCTAAACCATGCTGTGATGAGCTGCGGTGGTGTTTATTACTGTGTGGTTAAACAGAGAATGCTCACAGGATCCCAATGTGACTCACTAGACTTACCCACTTATTCTTTGTAGTTGATCAGCTAGGCTGAGTAGGTGTGTGTTTTCATGCTGTATAGCAGCCAAATCAACAACCGTTCATGGTGCTCTCATGGCATACATAAATTATTGTCCAATATAATTTCTTGAGGTGGATTAGTAATATATGGAATTTGACTGGCTTTTTGCAGACATTGTTCAACATTAAATATATACACAGTTTATGTATGTACATTTGTGTGCAAAGTATTTTGTTCATATGCTAAGTGTAAATATGTTAACATCCTCTACAATTTTAGGGCAGTCTAACATATTGGGGACAAAACTAAATATGAAATGTAGGGATCATCGGCACTGGGCCGTTAGATTTGGCCAATATTTAGAAATTATATTTGACAATAAATTTATTGTATGCCATGAGAGCACCATGACGGTTTGATGTTGGCTGCTATACAGCAGGAAAACACACAGCTACTCAGCTAGCTGATCAACTACAAAGAAATAGTGGGTAAGTCTAGTGAGTCACATTGGGTGTGAGCATTCTCTGTTTAACCACACAGTAATAACACCACCGCAGCTCATCACAGCACTGTGTAGCATAGCCTCATGTAAGTAGTAACGTTAGCTGAGGTAGCAGACCATAGAAATTGGGCTGTTTATCTAAGAGGCTCATCTCTCTGTACATTCAATGCCACATGTGACACTACTGTGGCTTTCTGTGATCTATCATGCCTCGCATCACTTTACTGCCTCTTCACAAACTGACTGTTTTGAAGCTGGAAGATACGATTGCTAGGCTAGTAACGTTAGCTCAGGTAGAACACCATAGAAACTGGGCTGTTTATCTAAAAGGCTTATCTCTGTGTACATTCAACGCCATATGTGGCACTACTGTGGCTTTCTGTGATCTAGTTTAATGGCTTTAATTCAGTTGCAAAATGCTGTGCTGTAACTCCGGTTAGAGTCACTGAGCACCAACACAACAATGGGGTCTGATTTTTGGGCACTGTGCAAATGACGGTATGGAAGGCAGTTTTGCATGGCCAAGATGTCAAGAAGTATACATGTAAAATACAACGCTTGGATCACTGAGATATTTAGGTTCACTAATTAAGATCAGTGAACTTTGATAATTTGATAATCACCTAAATACTGAGTTTTATGCTATTTGTAGGTATCTCAGCTGATGTTAAATCAGACCTCTTAAGTTTTATACTCAACTAAGTTTTTGTTTTTTAATTCTGTAAGATGGATTACCTTTGCCATAGTTTTCTGCAATGATGGGATCAAGGTCGTATGTGGTGAGGCCAGCTTCATAGATGTCACCTCCATCCAGAGTGACTGCATCTGCTTCGCCTTCCTAATTAATAATATCAAATAATTGTAATGAGTCTACAGATAAAACACATAGAAATAAACTAAACTATTTTATTTAATATTATTTCGCTTCTTATGTTAAACAGATGTTTTCGATCAGTTGTACAATTTGCATGTTTATTTTTAAAGACCTTTGAGACCAACTACAGTTTCAGATATGTTATATTTTAAGGCAGATCTTCGTATGTGAGATGTAGCATATTCATTACTCTGTTAATCAATGTGCATTTGTTGCGATTCAGTGTGTCAGCATGTTAAATACATATTATGTAGTGGTGTACCTGGAAGGTATTCTACCTTGATTGGCTTTGATGCATTCCTCAGATCCATCGCGCTTCACGCAAAGGAGCTGTGGTGCTTTTTTTGCAAGGTTGGTGCACTTTTGCAACTCCGCATCTGAAATTAAACACCATTTGATTGTGTCGGCCGGGGCAGCCTGCGCAAAAGCTGAAAAGACAAGACAGTTACAACCAAACAGAATGAGACGCTAAGCCCTATCTCTCTCTCTCTCTTCCTCTCTCTCTCTTTCTCTCAACACACACATATACACACACAAACACACACACACATATATATATATATATACTCATATATTTATATGTGTGTGTGTGTGTTAACATCTGACATCAACACAGTATGATAAAATCTCTTTGAATAACCCTTAATGTTTTGTATTGTTCTGATCGAAATTAGCTCGAACTGGTCAATCTTAAGTACATGCAAAAGTCTGGGTGACCTCTGACCAAATGACATCCTGTGGTTGATTTTCTAAACAAAAATCAAGTATAACATCCTGTACAGAAAACAGGCCCCAATATGACGTGTTTCTTCAAATTTTAATGCCCTATTCTACTGCTTTTATTATCCTGGAAAACAAGACATAAAACACAATGTTAATTTTGCTATTAATAACATGAAAATAAATAGTAATTGTGCATTACAATGTTCTTTGTAGACAATGGGTCCTCTTATATTCAATTAGAAAATCAACATCAACATGGAATTTAACTGGGGTGCCCAAATCTTTGAATAGATCTGTAAATTTCCACAGAAACATGCATACAGACTGGATCATCATCATCATCGTCGTCTTTGCAGTTCAATTAGATATAATTTATTACTAATACATCTCATAAGACAAAAAAACAATATTGCAAAAACAAATAACACCAGTAATAATTAATTCAGGCAAAGGTTCAAAATACTATTGACCAACCATGCTGAATAAAATAGAAGGAAGTAGGCATGTTTTTTGCATAATGCTGTTTGGTGACTATTCACTTTAGTGTACTGTTAGTAAGTTAGTTACTCCTGGCTAACTATTTGACTTGTAATACTATTGCTAATGAAATATCACTGTGCTTACTGAGAAGTTGCTGGGGAAAAAAAAGACTGTGAACCAGTAAAAGCACATCCTATGTATTACCAAGGCATTTGAGGAGGGCAGATATGAGGATGATGTTCATGCTGGGGATCCGGGGCTTCCAAAGGCAGCTCCTCACTGTTAGAAGGCCGGAGAAGCTTTTTATAGGCAGCCTGAACCTGCAGGGGTGGTACCAGAAGGAACATGGGTGGGGCTTTAATTTTTGGTAGAGTGCTTGTGAATATTTAATGGATAACCAATCCCATGAGGTGTGGTTTGCCTGAATACAGGTGGGTGGGGGAGGAGGTGGGGGGATAATAAAGCTGGGCCTGGAAGGGATTTTTTTGGAAATTCCCAAAGTCCAATTACTTTTGTAAGCATATCACATCAGCAATTAACAAAGATGATTGGATTTCACTGGGAGTTAGTGAATAAACTCTATTATATCCAACAAGTATACTGTAATGTTCCAAAGAGATTTCTTCTGTTTATGATCTGCCTGTCAATAATATTAAATAATAGATCATTTAAGATTGAATTAACTGATTGTTAGCAGTCATCGGTCTCATGTGACTAAATGGTTTAATCAGTTTAGAAAATGATTTGCGCTCAGAGAACATAAGCATCAAAAGAAAACTTAACATTTATAGTTTATTACTGCACATTTATAAAACACAGTAAAGAGACAACATTTCTGACCTTTAGTTAAGTCTAGTGCAGAGATGTGCAATAATGGCCATTCTTCCGAAATCTTCCGGGGCCTATAGGGACCTGCTTCTATAAGCAAAGTTAAGGAGCGTCTAAGAAAGCCATCAACACAGTTTGCTGCTGCGTCCAGAAATGCAACTTGAAACTCCATTACGCTGGGACACAGTCAACAGTTTGTGTCACACACCAGTCTGGACCCTATCTTCTCGGATGCTGCACGTCCAGAATAATGCAGAGTCAAAACAAAATCTGTTATGGTGGGGGGAAAGGCATTGGCGACCATATGTGTTGACGCTGAGAGACTTGTGTTGCTATGAAGACAATGTCTTTTCTTGGGAAATCCATGGTTATTTCAGCAGGTGACTTCGTAGACACAGAGCGTGTGTGCTCGACTGGCCTTCCTGCAGTCCAGATGTGTTTCCTATTGAAAATGTAGGCTGCATTATCAAGAGCAAGGCTGAGGTGCTGACTTCTTAATGTGTCTCTCAGTCAAATAAATACCCTGAATATTATACAGGTGCTCTCTGATTTCTCTTCCTTTGGTTTATTCCGGATTCAGGAGGTGAAAAATATCTTGGAGGGCATTTGTTTTTTTGGTCAAAAATCCCTCTTGGAAAACTCCAACAACTAGTATATACAGGGGTTGGACAATGAAACTGAAACACCTGTCATTTTAGTGTGGGAGGTCTCATGGCTAAATTGGACCAGCCTGGTGGCCAATCTTCATTAATTGCACATTGCACCAGTAAGAGCAGAGTGTGAAGGTTCAGTTAGCAGGTAAGAGCACAGTTCTGCTCAAAATACTGCAATGCACACAGCATTATGGGAGACATACCAGAGTTCAAAAGAGGACAAACTGTTGGTGCACGTCTTGCTGGCGCATCTGTGACCAAGACAGCAAGTCTTTGTGATGTATCAAGAGCCACGGTATCCAGGGTAATGTCAGCATACCACCAAGAAGGACGAACCTCCACCAGCATCACGTAGTGACCTGGCCACTATCCTGCAAGAAGAATGGCTTAAACTCCCTCTGCCCACTGTACATTCCCAACAACTAAACCTTTTCCCCATTCCTTTTAAATCTGTTCCATCGAAATGTCTCATTGTTTATTGTTATTTTTTGTTATTTACAAAATACAACTATACAATTGCACTTAGTTAAATGAAGATTTAGGAGAATTGACAAATCACAGATTTTTGTTTTTACTGCATATTACACCTTGTACTATATGCCAACTACATTTCAGTGTAGGAGTTTGTGTAGAGAACATTGGCCTGACACAGACGTGTGTACACAGTCAATATTACCCAATCTGAAAGGAGAAAGTAGGCTACAGAGTAGAAAATCGCTGAGCAACCAAAAAGGACTTTAGCAGCTTCATTGGTACAATGGTGAAGACATGCAGTGAAAACATAAAAATTGTTGGTGCACTGATATGATGGATAAAAGCATCGTTTTGATTGTGCACTGCCACACATTCCCGTAATCACTCCTGTGAAACTGAACTCAATGTCACGTATCTCGGCCCACAGCCAAGATCACACCGGCGAGAGACAAAGATGGACTATGTGAAGCAATGCTGGAATCTCCAGAGTGAGTGGGCTTTTGGGCAGGTGGCACGGGAAAAATATCCTATGTGTTCTCCACTAATTTAGGCTGGCTCGGTGCCTGACGTCTCACGTTACTGGGGAACAGTGTATTTCTGCAGAACAGAGTTTACTACTAAAATAATCAAGTTGTGGTATTCTCATCGATTATTCACCATTAGTACATTTCAGATTTTCACTTTTCCACATGATTGTGATTTCATAGGGCTTCTAGATATCCCTGCTGTTGGAACAAAACCTTCTATCACCAGGAGGCTAACTTTAATGTAGACTAAAACCTACAAACCTGATTTTGAATGGATGTTCATTTAAGCAGATCTTTCTCCAGGTAATTTTGGTTCATTTTTATTTCGGTCTAATACTCATGACATTTACACATAACATAAAGAGCAACAAACAGGTATTTCAAATTATGTAAAAAAAGAAAAACAACGAAAAATAATATACAAGGTTATAATCTGACAGCAGCAATATGGAGAAATTAGCATGTAGAGTTGCTAATATTTATATGAAGCACACAGTCATCGTTATCTATTTAGTTATTGCTAAAAATTATCAGACACTTTACATGATGGGCCATGATGCACATTAAAGGTGGTCTTAGTCTGCCTAATTGATAAAGTTAGATATTTCCCTTTTGCTTTCATATATTGTACTGGTATCTTGGCATTTTAGAAGGCCAAACTCCACATAATCTGCACTGAGAGGATGTTTAGAGACAATTCTGCTGTTTTTACTGATCTCAACTACATTGCGTTAATTTATGAAAATGAACCAATGATACTACTTAACATGAAAGTAGTGACACCTGCTGTGGACATGTTAGGACACTGGTGTTCTAATATGAAAAGATATGATATTTGTTTACTCATTTAAACTCGGAGCATCTGAAAACCATGCAAAGCAAAGAAAGAGTTAATGCAACAGGTGGCACTATAAACATTGCTAGGACTAGTTATTCATGCTTGCTGCACTTTGAAGCATATCACAGAGTAGCCAAACAATCCAAGACAACAGGAACTAACAGCCGTTAGCTTATTTTATTTTACTATATAAACCTGAGACTCATCATGTTTAATGACCTTCCCCTGCATCGAGTTCAGCAACAATCACTTACTTAAACATCTGCACAGTTTCCGTACAAGAAGAGATGCAGATATAATTCAGACTTCAAGCTTATTATTAAACAAGGAGTGTATTTGCTTGGCTACAATTCTGCATTAAGCTTTTATGAAAGTGCAGATAGAGTCAATCAAATGGTCTGTCTCGACGTGTAGGTCTCAAATGGGGAGAGGAGAAAAAAAAGCTGGCAAAGCACAACCAGCATCCACCACAGAAACCAATGAATGCAATTTGTTGAGGTTCAGCAACATCTAATATTTCAGAATAGAACACAAATCACAGATTGTACTAGTTTAAACTGAGAGAATGTATCCCTTTGCTTAAATGTATGTTGTTTCTGAAAATTTCACTGCATCAACAATCCCAAAAAAGTTGGGCACAAGTAGCAATAATGGATGGAAAAAAAAGATGAGCAGATAACGAACAGCTGGAAGACCAATTAACACTAATTAGGTCATTGACAACATGATTGGGTATGACAAGAGGGGCTCACAGTGTCAGTGTCTCTTGAAGACATGTGATGGTAAGAGGATCACCAATTGGTGACATGTGTTGCGCTAGAAAGAATAGTGCTTGGCAGTACCAGAATGGTGTTACCCAGCGTGAAATAGCAAAGGCTACTTTTAAGGTTATCATCACACCGTGCATACATCATGAAAAGATCTTGGAGACATCTGGAACAATCGCTGTGCGTAAGGGTCAAGGCCGTGAAACTCTACTGGATGCTCGTGATCTCCGAATTAAACGTCACTGCTACCTCAAACAGGAATGCCACTGGGGCTCAGGAATACTTCCAGAAAGCATTGTCAGTGAACACATCCACCGTGCCATCCGCCGTTGCCAGCTGAAACTCTACAGTGCAAAAAGGAAGCCATTTCTAAGCAAGCTCCACAAGCTGGGATTTTCACTGTGCCAGGGGTCTTTTAAAATGGAGTGTGGCAAAATAGTGACTGTTCTTGGTGACAGATGAGTCTACGATGTGAATTCTTCTTGGATGACATGTGGGACATGTGAATGTCTTTCCGGACATGAGAGAACTAGGATAACCCATAGTTGTTCTTGGTGACATGCTGGGGTTCAGAAGGCATCACTGATGGTATGGGGTTGCATGAGTGTCTTGGTGGCATGGGCAGCTTGCATGTGAAAGGCACCATTAATGTGGGGAACTATGTTCAGGTTCTAGAACAACATATGCTCCCATCTATACGTCATCTCTTTCATGTGGAAGACCCTGAATTCTTCAACAAGATAATGCCAGACCACATTCTGCAGGCAATCACAACATCATGAGGCTACGTGTGAAGAAGGTCCGGGTGACTTGAAATGGCCTACCTGTGTCCAGATCTTGGTCACCTATAGAGAACATTTGGCGCCTCATAAAGAGGTGGGGCGACATGTGAATAGGCCCAAGACGATTGAACAGTGAAGAGGCTTGTGACTTGTAGACATGAATGGGAGAGCATTCCTATTTCTAAACTTGAGAAGGTCTTGGTGACCTGTGTCCCTACACGTCTAGTTGAGTGTTGTAAGAAGTAGGGCTACATGGCAATAGGTGGTTGGTGACCTGTAGGGCTACATGTGGATTTGTCTTGACGCCATGGGTCTTTTGAAACAACATATTTTGACCTTAAAATGATACATTCTCTCAGTTTTAAACTTCTGATCTGTGAGTGTTCTATTCTGAATAAAATATTAGATGTTGGCACCTCCACATCATTGCATTCAGTTTTTATTCACAATTTGTTTAGTGTCCCAACTTTTTTTGGAATCTTGGTTTGCTCATATAGGTTATATACTATATATATATATATATATATATATATATATATATATATATATATATATATATATAAATATATATTGGACCAGTGAGGCCTTACAATGCCTAAAGAACTTGAAGCGTGTTTACAGACAGAGAGGCACAACCTAAAGAAAGTGGGACTTTATCAAAAGGCCTTCATTTGCTACAAATAATGAGCACTGGGCACTGTGGCACATAGAAGCAAGATTAAAGGCCTTAGATTATGTCAGAAATCATCAAATCAAGAGTTTAGATTATGGATGAGGAGCGTGAGACATACTCAAAATTTGTTATTAGTTATAGTCCTTTCAGCCAGGTCTGTTACTCGTAATAAACTTTGGTGTGGCTGTTACTCTTTAAAGACCAGATCTCTGACCAGGAAAATATTTTTCATGGAAAAATATATGCCATGTAAACACTTGTACACAGTGAAACAAGTCACAGACTTAGTAAAAAACAACACTCACATTTTTCCCATTTTTGGTATCTTGACGTGTAGGTCTCAAATGGGGGGAGGAGAAGAAAAAAGCTGGCAAAGCACAACCAGCATCCACCACAGAAACCAATGGGCAATTTGTTGAATTCAGGAACCTGTAAATTTCAAATTGCATTCACATGCTGCCATTGTACTATTACAATTCAGCTTTCCATTGTTTCCCTTTGCTTAAATGTTTAGTAAGCGGTTCCTGAGAAACACTGACATTACAGTGCAGCAGGCAGTGGTTCAGTTGAAGAACGATGACATGTTGCTTTAAAAGATGTGAAAATACCAGACATGGGCAGAGTTCTCACTCAAATGGAGCATGTGAACAGGTCTTGGTGACCTGTGAATAGGCTTTGGTCACATGTGGGGCTACATGTGAATAGGCCTTGGTCACATGTGGGGCTACATGTGAATAGGTCTTGGTCACATGTGGGGCTACATGTGAATAGGTCTTGGTCACATGTGGGGCTACATGTGAATAGGCCTTGGTGACATGTGGGGCTACAAGTGAATAGGTCTTGGTGACATGTGGGGCTACATGTGAATAGGTCTTGGTGACTTGTGGGTCTACATGTGAATAGGCCTTGGTGACATGTGAGGCTACATGTGAATAGGTCTTGGTGACATGTGAGGCTACATGTGAATAGGTCTTGGTGACATGTGGGGCTACATGTGAATAGGTCTTGGTGACATGTGGGGCTACATGTGAATAGGTCTTGGTGACATGTGGGGCTACATGTGAATAGGTCTTGGTGACATGTGGGGCTACATGTGAATAGGTCTTGGTGACTTGTGGGTCTACATGTGAATAGGCCTTGGTGACATGTGAGGCTACATGTGAACAGGTCTTGGTGACTTGTGAGGCTACAAGTGAATAGGTCTTGGTGACATGTGGGGCTACATGTGAATAGGTCTTGGTGACATGTGGGGCTACATGTGAATAGGTCTTGGTGACATGTGGGGCTACATGTGAATAGGTCTTGGTGACATGTGGGGCTACATGTGAATAGGTCTTGGTGACATGTGAGGCTACATGTGAATAGGTCTTGGTGACTTGTGGGTCTACATGTGAATAGGTCTTGGTGACTTGTGGGGCTACATGTGAATAGGCCTTGGTGACATGTGGGGCTACATGTGAATAGGCCTTGGTGACATGGGGCTACATGTGAATAGGTCTTGGTGACTTGTGAGGCTATATGTAAATAGGTCTTGGTGACATGTGGGGCTACATGTGAATAGACCTTGGTGACATGTGAGGCTACATGTGAATAGGTCTTGGTGACTTGTGAGGCTACATGTGAATAGGTCTTGGTGACTTGTGAGGCTATATGTAAATAGGTCTTGGTGACATGTGGGGCTACATGTGAATAGGTCTTGGTGACATGTGAGGCTACATGTGAATAGGTCTTGGTGACCTGTAGGGCTACATGTGAATAGGTCTTGGTGACATGTGGGTCTACATGTGAATAGGTCTTGGTCACATGTGAGGCTACATGTGAATAGGCCTTGGTGACCTGTAGGGCTACATGTGAATAGGTCTTGGTGACTTGTGAGGCTACATGTGAATAGGTCTTGAAAGCCTTGGTGTCATTCCAGTTATCATTCTTAGCTTATATTGGGAACTTGACTCGCTCATCCAGGTTCCTACTCTACAACATATGGAGGATTCAACCCTTCCTCTCTCAGCAGGCCACCCAGCTGTTCGTCCAGTCCCTGGTCATTTCAAGGCTAGACGATTGCAACTTGCTCTTCGTCCTCTATAGACCATCAGGCACTTACAACTGGTCCAGAATGCAGCAGCTTGGCTCATCTTCCATCTTCCCAGGTTCACCCATGCCACTCCACTGCTGCGCTCCCTTCACTGACTTCCCGTTGCTGCCCACATCATATTTAAAACTAAACTGATGCTCACCTAAAAAGTCAATAATGGACCAACCCCTCGGTTCCTTATAGCAATAGTTAAGAATCCAACTTAACAGCTTGACTCGACCCACAATCCCATTGTACTGCATGGCATGGAAAAATGAAGGTGCTAGCTATTTAGTAATGTTTACAACAATAAACAGGAAAATATTTAACATGGAAAATATATGCCAGGTTGTAAACACTTTGTAACATACTGAAACAATGTCAACAGACTTAGTAAAAAACAACAACTCATTTCTTTCTCATTTTCCCATTGCTTAAGAAACTTTATCCTGACTATATTAATAAGACCCAAAAATTAAAAGCAACTAAGGGGATCTTTATCACACTGCATAGAAATTGGTAACATACTCACTGAAAAACAGACTTACACTGTAACTGCTGTTAAACTCAAATTCACTACTTGGTCAGAAAGTTGGACACTGGCGCTCATGAGCTGGATTTGAGGAACCTGTTC
The DNA here is from genome assembly GCA_024036415.1 of Prochilodus magdalenae. Lineage (NCBI taxonomy): Eukaryota > Metazoa > Chordata > Actinopteri > Characiformes > Prochilodontidae > Prochilodus > Prochilodus magdalenae. Next base: position 15,658 of record JAMWET010001862.1, read on the forward strand.
TAGCAACAAACTGCTTTCTTGTTTTGCTTGTTTGTTTTTTTTTTTTCATTTCTTTGCAAATCCTGACCACAGGACTGTCACTCTCAAATAATGGCAGAGAACAGGTTATCCAGTTATCAAACTTACAGATAACTCTCATTTTCTGTGCTTGTACTTTTCATTTTAGTTTTCTGAAGAACTTTTTATTGTGCACTTGAGTTCTGGCAGTTAGCTGAAGTTGAGGACTGACAGATCTCAGTTACTTTCTTTCTCATTGGATCCTGCATTTCTTTGGATTGCGGCATGATGTTTAGAGTATCTTTTGGTCTACTTCGCTTTGTTGCTTTTGCAGGTCCTATTTAAGTGATGTCTTGATTGAGAGCAGGTGTGGCAGTAATCAGGTAAGGGTGTGGCTAGAGGCTACCCTTTTTTCCCCTTTAATAATAAAAACCTTCATTTAAAAACTGCATATTGTGTATGTGGGTCTCATCAGCAACAACGATGAGACAATCTACAGGAACGAGGTGAGCCGCCTGGCCTTATCTCTCTCTGAATGCAGAGAACACCAAGGAGATTGTTGTGGATTTCACAAGAATTCACACCCAGCATCTTCCTCTATCCATCAACGGTGCTGCTGTGGAGAGGGTGAGCAGCACCGAACACTGAACAGTTCAGGCTAACTGAGCACCAGCTGGATATTACACATTACACTTTTCCATACTCATATTACTGTGCACTGCCACTTTGTTTATGCCCTACAAACGATTGCACATTTATGTATAATACCTTCTGTACTGCTGTTTACAGTGTATAGCTACCCGTTACTGTCATCTGGCTTTCTGATTGGACGGTGTTGGATGACTTGTGATTGTGGAAATACACAGCTGCATCTATCTGACTTGACTTAATATGTTCAATTTGTTTGCCAATGAATCTTCGGAGACTTAATTGACAATAAAGAGCAATGTAAACAAGACAAGACTTTTTAATATAATATATGCGTTTATTTCAAACAGCTTGGAAAAGATGGAAAACCAGTAACACCAAGATTGTTAGAGTAATGTCAGAGTAAACAGTGGCAGGTAAAGCTGAGAGAAGTTGAGTGAAACAAGTGGCCTAAAATCAGCCCCCAAATTTCTGTTGGCAGGTATGGAAGGTGCAGGCCTGCTCCAAATCTGTGAAAGCAATATAAGAAGAAAAATGACTTTCTGACTAATTTGTATTAGGACCATAATGCATAATGGGTTAGCTATCCTCTTCTCTAGTTCTTCCTAGGTCTTGTCTGTCACATCATTAAGCCATGACAACATTTTCACAGCCCTCTTTATTTTTAATACAGCTGTAACACTGTATATATGATATATATGAAATCTGCATATCAGTGCGGACTATTAGTATTAGTTAGCACCTTGGTAACTTTGACTAGAATGAAGTAACATTATTGATGTTCCACTAAAATCTGCACACTATTCATTTATCCAACTATAGGCCATGATGTTAGGCTTAAGAATAAATAAAAATAACTAATTAATTTGTAAAAGTTTTTATATTTTTTCTTTGTATTTCCTTAACATGGATTACAGGTGAGATTGAGTCACACATAGAAGACACCAGATCATCTACCTCACCTTCGCTTTTAGACTAATATTTTACATTTCAGTGGATGAGAAAACAGGACACTACAACAGAGGGTTTGTTGTTGTTACTGATTGAGAAGAGGGAAAACTGAACTCTCTGGACTGTTTTTTGGACAGCAGTGCATTTAATTAAATTCTTCTTACAGACTGTGACTGGCCGAAATCACTGAACAGGGTGTCAAAAGAAAGATGCACTGCTGTCTGTATCTGTAAGTAGTCCATTATTATTTCCTGAATTACAAATATTCCAAAAACCTTAAAAGTCACATACAAAGCAGTACAGACTTTGTAGACCCCTGACTGGCTCCATTTCTACCCACTTTTGATGCCCTCGCACACTACCACATCAGCGTCAGAAAATGTTCCAACACTTAGATGACATCTGATCAGTGGTGGCCCTGTGTACATTGTGAACATTTCTACCTGACATGCTGCTGGCACACTGGCGGAGAGAGTTCATGCTGGCCATGTAGGTTTCGCCCAGGAATTCCTTGTAGCTCTTCGTTGGTGGAACTTCTTGGAGACATTTAGTGGAGTCCTTAAAAAGCAGGTTTTTACCATCATCTGACTGGAACATCTTGAATGGGGCATCAGGGATGGAATTGCCAAACTTAGCCTAAAATGCAGAAGATTAAAATCCCAAGCTTAGTCTGTGCAGTGGTGATTCTAGGTGCCCTAGTCTACTTGATAGCCCTAAAAAAGTCCAATGACAATACAGTAGAAGAGAATGAGTCTCATATGTGACATTTTCAAACATAGTCAGTTAACTAAGACATGTTTAATGTCCAAAATTAGCTTTATCAGTTTTAGCACTGGAGCTAAAAGGCTAATGTGGCTATGTAATTGGAAACTTTCCTTAATGAATGTGGAGTTGTTCTGTAGTCTCTTCCAGCCCTTATCATGTGCACTGAAGATCTGAAGCCTACCAGGATCGGTGCCAGCAGTGAACTATGTGCCTGAATTTTGTCTGTGTTTGTACATTGTTCTACATATGGTGGGGGAACTGTATAAACTTGATATTTGACAGAACCATTGCTTTGAACCCTACAGTTTGACTCTGGTAGAGCAGATTTGCTGTTTGTGCTTACTTGCTGCTCTTTGAGCACGGCCACCACATCACCACGTGTCTCAGGACGAGTTACAACAGCATGAGCGGGAACCAGGGCAAGGTGACATTTGGCAAAGTCTGAGACAGGAGCAGAACCTGTAGGGCAGATCAGCTCAAAGTCTGATGATTTCAGTTTGGCAGCCCACTCTGGACCACTACCTAGAGAGGAAATAAAATACACAAGAGGGAGTTTTAGTTTTAGAGACAGAAAGTAAACCGCTCATTCCAGAACAGATGAGGAAGCCTTGAAAATAAGATGAATACACAATACACAAGCAAATAATAATATAAGACTGTCAGTGTAGCCACAGACTCACCATCTGTATTTTCCTTTACAATAGTGTGCTTAACAAACGCCACATCACCACCACCCTCAACCAGACACCTGCAAAATTAGAAAGGGGCATGGAAAGTTAAACTCTACACCATAGACTGTACTGGATGCTAGCCTCTGTTCACTACATTCCTCTGCATTATATTACCTAAAGCCCCCTTAAAACGTCTGTGCACACAGGACCATAACACTTGATCATACAAAAAGCCAGGGGTGAATGGAATATGTTTTCATTATCCCTATACAATTATGTGTGTGAAAATGACCATTCACATTTAGCTGACACTCTTAGCCAGAGCGACTTACAAGGTTAAACATATTACAGGGAGGCCAATGTAGTGTTAGAAGTCTTCAGGATTCGAAGCCCATGCTCCCACATGGCTTGTTATCTGCTAAGCTACACCAACCACCAACAAATGCAGACAAGCTGCCTTTGAGGTTTTCATAGCATTTAAATTTTAGGCATTTAGCTAATGCTCCTATCCAGAGTGACTTACAAGCGTATTCGTTTTACAGCAAGGCCAGTGCAGCGATAAGAGTCTTGCCCAAGGATTCTTATTGGTGTAGCTCAGCATTTGCTACCTAAACTGGTATTCAAACCCCAGTCTCCTATGTGGATGTGATAGCTCTCTGTAGTGGTGTTAACCGCTGAGCCATACCAACCACGCGGTTAATGGGAGTGAAATTGTGTCTGCGGAGAGCTTACTAGACGTGGTAAAATAAACTGAAATAAACCTAAATGAAAACTCTATACTGCCATAGGCTGAATGGGTGGGGCTAAACTGTTGTAGGCTAAGTGAGTGGGGCTAAACAGCTGTAGGCTGAAGGGGTAAGGCTAAATCGCTGTAGACTGAGTGGGTGGGGCTAAACTACCATTGACTAAATGGGCAGGTTTAAACTGCTGTAAGCTAAAATTGTGGGGCTGAACCACTGTACACTGAGTGGATGGCGCTAAACTGATACTGACTGAATGGGCAGTTCTAAATTGCTGTATGCTGAAGAGGTGGGGTTGAACCACTGTAGATTGAGTGTGGGGGGCTAAACTGCTATGGACTAAATATGCAGGACTAAACTGCTGTAAGCTAAATGGGCTGGGCTAAACTGTTGTAGGTGGAATGGGCAGGACTAAACCCTTACGGGCTGAATGGGGTGTGTGTGGTGAAATATAAATAAATTAATAACTGCAACACCAAAATCCAACAGCCTTTTCTTCAGCTTTCACAAGTGGTCTTTCAATTTTGAACAAACTTTCAGCAGTTTATAGCATGAGCGATTAAATGGCATTCAGAGGAGAAAGCTTTTGGTAGAAATCATACCGAAAAGCTCCAGCATAGCCGTAGTAAAGCTCCTCTGCACTGGGCTTACATTTGGTTTCCTCACTCCCAACACCTTTACCACTTCCCGCACACAGAGCGCACAATTTGGACTTAGGACAGGCACCAGGTGCACAACTCTGACTGAAGTACTTAGCTGTGGAAGGACAACAGAGATGAAAGTCATTCAAAAACCCAAAACAAACGTCACTCAATAAATACGATGAAACGAGAAAGCTTGTTAAAATGTTGATAGGTATATATGATGGTATATATTTTACTATAAAAATTAAAGTAATTATATTGTAATTGTAATTATGTAAAACTGACAAACTGATTTAATGACAAAATAATTTCAATGAACTGCTCATTTTACATGAAGTAAATAAGTCTTAAAACTTACAGAAGTCACATTCTCCACTGTCTGTGTGGATGAGCCCCATGGGGATGTTCCAGCCTGCAGTGCGGCCCAGGCCGGTGTGGCAGGACTTTTTGCCCTTCAGATTTTTCCAGGTCACTCCAGAGCCTTTATGCACCACAGCCACCGCATAGTAGGAGGAGGCAGCTGAGGAGAACATGAGCGATACAGTAAGGTTGGCCAATGCACATTAAAGAGACAAAAAAAAAAAATCTAATTTGCAAACCCCACAGCTTATCCTGATCATTAATCAATCACAAACAATTACATCAAACCGTGTTACTAAGCAATTTCAAATTTCTGCATGACGTACTAGGAATATACACAAAGGTCAGTCAAAAAATCAGTTAAACAATGAATTGATTTGTGTTTAGATCACCTATGGTGATGCACAAGCTCCTGAAGACAGCCTGATACAATACAAGTTGCATGGCACATAAGGGTCTTGCTGACTGTGCTTGAGGAACCTGAATGTTTGTTAGCTCACAATAGAGCAGTTTTGACTGTCCTCTGTCAGCTGTACATGGCTGTATCACTAACAGTTCAGTGATAATTTATCCATGCAGCTAGCACCATCCTAACTATTGGGGTGGGGTTCTTCCATTACTTATTAGTTACATTAGCCTTGGAGCTCCAGTGTAAACCAAACATGTGTTGGCTGATAGTACATGTGGCTAACTTTTAGATTATGTGACCTTTCAAGAATCGAAAACTGCCTTTTTTAAAGCTGTCCAACTGATTTGGGGAATGATGCATGGTGTACTGCAGAGTGAAGGTAGAAAACATGGAGAGGTTTTACTTACCACCTCCAGAAGGACAGCTTGCTGTCAGGAGAGAGATAAACAGGACAGAGCAGTTAGCTGTCTTGTCTTAATAATTGGAAAGAAGTTGTGCGTTTATCAAGCCAAGTTGATGTTTCTCACCTTCATCATACTGTTCCACCATGGCCGGGACCAGGCCGCACTTGCCAGCAGAATATACCTCTCCTCCGTCAATGGCCAAAGCATCAGCCTCTTTACGCTAAAGAAAGAAAAAGACAGAAAGAATTTTGCTCTCTGCCAACAAGGAGTTCCAGCAATGGTGAAGCAAAAATACATAAAAAATAACATCACATAAATTAAATAGGGATGCCAAGATTACTATATATAATAACTCTGGAGAATGATAACCTTCTAGAGAAGGCCTAAGGAATACTGTGAAATAAACATGTTTGTATAAAACAAGCTTGTTGTATTCAAACTTTGCAAGAAATTTAGTTATGCTCTTATTGTTTCGTTACTTTGTGATGGCTCTGTGATAATGCATGTTTTATATTAACAGCCTATTGGACACCTAAGTATATGCATTATTACAAACTGATTACTTTACTGTTATACTGAATGTTAATATTCAATAATCCTTGATTACTAAGATAACCAATCACGACAAGCTCAAAATTAAACATCACATTAATAATCACATATAGGACAAAGGACATATGTCTCATAAATCTGCAGCCATGTCCAGCACATGGGGTCTTACAGTACCATGATTTTCCTGATGCAATCGTCCACACTTTGTCCATGTAGGCACTCCACCCTGGCACTGCCGCTATCGTCCACACTGTTGACTGTCCACTTGTCGCACTTTTTAGTCTCAGCATGGCCCACAGCGCACCATTTAATAGCCCGAGAACTGCTGTCTGTGCTCAGCTCTGAGGGACAAGAGCGAATCTGTTATTTACCGAACAGAATTGATCCTACAGATAAATGGTTTCACATATAACATTTGAGAACATACAATGCTTTTACTTTTTTAACCCCTCTTGACGATCGATACAACTGAACTGTGCTAAAGAGCACTACGTGAGCCCATGTTTACTCTTGGCTATTAGGGTCTATGATGAGTCAAATTACTGTTTACCACCTAAATGGTTCTGAACCGTATACTATGGGCACTTCACTGCTTAATAATGATTTGCAGCTCTGTAATTAATCATAAAGTTTTTTCTCTTCATTATTTCTTATATAATAATAATTATATGTGCATATCTTCTACATGCAACATCTATACCATATTTTTCTACTGCAAAGTATTATTATCTGTTTTAATCTCCATGTTCCAAAACACTAATGTGTCCTCAATCAACAGGACAAATAATTAAATTTTTTCCTCCAGCTACAAAAAACAAACACAAAACCCCCCATAACAAACCTGCAGCTAGAATGAAGGTGACAGTAACGTATTGTGAGTTATTTAAAAACATTTTAGGTATTATGTTAAATTAGCATTTTATCTGCGAGTCTGGCTATCTACAGGAAGTTCAGAGACATGTTTGCATTTTAAGTTTCATCAGAGCTGCTGGGGGATTACCTTTCTTCAGAGAACGGATAGTGGCCATGTATTCTGCTCCAAGATACAGGAAGGAGTCGGTGGTTTCAGGCAACTTCACCAGTTTTTGTGTAGAGTCTTTAAATATCAGGTTTTTAGCTTTGTAACCGTCAGAAGAGAACAGGCCTTGAGCCTGTGTAACACAAAACAGTGTATCGTAACTATCCACTCTCTTTCTGGGTGGTTAGAGTTACTTCCTCTCTTCCCCTACCACTCAGCACAATGCTAGCCAACACAATTCTATTGGCTTGCATAAATTGGAGCATTGGAATCATTTAGCTTAACAGCAGACTTAACTAAGACTTAACAGCAGATCAACAGACCTCCCAGTCTGGTATCATAGTCTGGTATTATTGTGGAGGAGATCTAAAATCAGTGAGGCGTGTGGGGTTTAGTGAATAGGCTACATTGTATACCTGGAGTGGCTGTAGAACCTCTAGGATGCGTTTGGCCAGTTCTGGATCTTTCCGGCTGACCACAGCGTGGGCAGGGACTTGGGCCAGGTGGCAGGATTCATACTCATCGATGCTCTTTCTAGTGTCATCTTTACACAACAGCTCATACTGGTCCTTCTCAGGACCTAAAACATCCGAGGAGGAGAGTTAGCATCAGACACTGTTTCTCTGAAAACTCTTCCAAAGTCAACACCACGATAAAGAAATCTGTAAGTCTGTAAGTTTCTGTGCAATTAATGATTTCCTCAATCACTGAATTATGTATATATTTTTAAAAATAGGTTAAATAAAACTACAGGCTTATAATTCAGTTATTACCCAGAATATTCCAGATTTCATAACTAGCATGAAATTAATTTGTATATTATGAGGTTACTAGAATAAAGGCTATAAACTATATACTATAAACCATTGTATTTCTATAAACTTTAATATTATTTAAAAATAGAACTTTTATAAATTTGAAAATATGTCAAATGGGTTCTTTGTTAGAAAAAAATTATTATCATTATTATTACATAAAAATATTATGTCTCTTTAAAGGTAAAAAATTCTGTAGTAGATTCTGATCCTGATTGATTCCTCTTTGATGTAATGTATGTCAATTTAGAGATTCCAAGTTCTGAGAAAAAAAACTACTTTAAATCAATATCAGTGAAAAGTTCCTCTCAACAATAGTTTTGGCTGAACTTCCTGGAAATTGATTGGAAGAGTGTGAACTCTTAATCCACAAAATGTATTTAAAAATATATAAAAATATATTACAGCACATAGAGTCTTGCAAAATGTTGGGCTTACCTGAGACAGTCAGGTGCTTCACAAAAGCGACGTCTCCCTTTCCGTCCTTCAGGCACCTGTAGGAACAGGTAAGCTTGTGAAAATGCAACCTTATGGTTAGTCTTTTGGGGGGAGATGTGATCTTAAATTTTCTGGGGACACCTTAAACCACGGTGAAGGACTGCAGTGAAACCTGTGTAGGTTTCACGTACACTGAATGAGTTTTGACTGAAATGCAAAGAAGCTAAAGCATAGCAAAATATATAACCAAGTATAGGAATAACGGATCTGGTTTTCCGTCGCATAAAGAGGTAAAGAGGTTTATTTTTACATCATGCACTCTGTTCTCTGCACAAGTGACTCACATCCACATGCTTAACTGTATTTTTTGGAGTTTCTTTTAAGCCTTGCTAATGTTTCATTCATGTGCCACAGGCCAAAAGACTATGTTGACAAGTGGACCAGAAGGGGGCTCTCATCCTCACACCTACTTTGAGCTCCACCTTCACAAAGTGTTGCAGTGGTTCACTCAGTTTGCTCCCTCTCTCATTTAGCCACACAAGTTTCATAACTGTTTTTCGACAGGCTCAATACAAGATCATAAGAGTAGAGTGAAGTTCTTACTGGAAAGCTCCATCATAATCATAGTACGGCTCGCTGTGTGAACGGGAGCAGTCGCCTTTGCATAGCTGACACAGTCTGGATCCTTTAGTAGCTCCAGGAACACAGCTGGCTGAGAAATACTCCTGCACCGCTGCACACACGCACACGCACGCGCACACACACACACACACACACACACACACACACACATTGTTACAGTAGCTGTAACAATTTGATCCCCCATAATAAACAGAACTGACTATGACCTCCTTTTTACTCCAGGGCCAATCGGTTCAAATACTACCATGAATTATTCAGTCTCTACTACAAATTATTCAGTACATACTATGAATTATCCAGTAACTACTATGAACTGATCAGTAACTATAATAACAGATCCTCAGTAGGAACCATTTCTAATCAGGACACTTACCCTCCTCTACAGGTTTGTCCTCAATGCCAGACCATTTAATCTGGTTCATGGAGACCAGCATGCCAATGGGAATGTTCCATCCCGCGGATTTCCCCAGCCCGGTGTGGCATGACTTCTTACCCTGGAGTTCACTAAACTTAAAATCTGTGCCTTTCTTCACCACAGCAACGGCATGGTAACAGGTGTCAGAGGAATCTAAAAAATAATAAGAATAAAAAAATTAATCCAAGGTGGCTTAGTTTTACAGTGTAGCCTGTGTATTGTACTATGTGGAATTTAATTGGCTGTTTGCAGGCATTGTTCAACATTAACCTTTTCTATAGTTTGGGTAGGAAACTGGACTGAAAAACTACAGATCCAAATATTTACTGTTTTAAACATTTATAAATAAGCATACACTTTAATTCTAGTAATCATATTATTTGTACTGTTGTTATTTTTATGTATATGTATATGTTATTATGCATGTATATGAATATGTATATGTATATGTATGTACAGTCGTGTGAAAATATGTTAACATCCTCTACCCCATTAACGTTTTATGTTGGCTATGCTACGGTAGCAAAACACACAGCTACTCAGCTAGCTGGTGAACTAGAAGGACTTTTACAAAAAGCTCCAACTATCACAATTATGGTAGCGGATTTTAAAGCTTTAGATGATCAGTAGATCTCCAATTCGGAGGATGCAGAGTTTCAATAGCTCCCCCCTATACACTGTGTACTACTGCTGCTGGAATCGACTCCTTGACGAACCGATGAACATTTTTAGCAAATTACTGTAGAGAGATTCGAAATGCTGGGAGTCGACTCTTCAACTCTGTCGACTCCCATATGGAGTTAGGGAATTGACTCTTTTGCTATTGACGCCTCATCACTAGCGAGTCACATTCACGATCATTGATGATAACGTGATATTTATTAGCCTTACCACAGATATTAGGAGACTTGGTGTGAGCCCTGTGAGCATTCTCTGTTTAACTGCACGGTGGATAGACAAAAACACCATCGCGGTGTCATGTCGCAGAGTCCCTGTGTAGAACGCCGGCAAGGAGAGCCGACAATAGCTCTTTACGTTCTGCTAATATAGATACACTGAATGAAGTTCAGTATCACGCTTAGCATTACTTGTACAGTGGCTGAGAAGTGGAAAACAAATTAGCATTTCTGGAAACAAAATTCCAAAAGTAAAAAAGACGTGAAAAAATTTTACCTTTACCTTTACGTGAAACGTTTCAGCCATTTTAACCGAGCTAGCTGGTTATCCACTATAGCTAGCATTACAGCCCACTTACTTTCCTTAACACTTCCAACTCCACGTAGTTTAGACGTTCACTTGAGAATCCCAGCTCAGGTGCTCTGAGATGAAGAACCAATTAAGGACATGATTTGCACACAGAGCTTTGTAGCTTATTAAGTGGCTACCTGTTTGTTATGGACACGGATATCACCTTAAATGTCCAATGCTGTATAGAGCCAGTGTCACACAGCGAACAACAAAGCAGTACCGGAACACTGAGCTCTAAAGCACTGAGGGAACGTGCTCTGACAAAGCACAGGGCGAGCTATGAATGCACGCGCCAGCAGTGAACGGTTTAAGGAATAGTTTGATTGACAAGGGTCCGCAACAAGCACTTCCGGTGTGTTAGACCTAAAAACCCTAAATTAATTTTTATTTAAGTAATTTTGTTTTCTGAAAGGTTTGTTTTGCTTTCCTTGGCCACCGTTCACATTACTACCTCTTTACAAACTTTTTTTTTTTTTGAGCTGACAGATACGAATGCTAGTACTGTTAGTTGAGCTAACCGAACATTAGCACTTGTTTATCTAAAAGCCTGACTGCTTTTCTCTGTCTACATTTCAAGCCACATGTGATCTACTGTGGCTTCCCATGATCACATTATGGCTTTAATTCACTAGCAACATGCTGCGTGGTGCACTGTGATTAGGGTCGGAGTAGCTGAGCACAAACACAGCAATGGTGTCTGATTTTTGGGCACTGTGCAGTCGCCTGTTCGGAAAATAGTTTTGCATGGCCAAGAGGTTGGTATTGCAACAGGATCAATGTGATATTGATATATATTAATCAATGACCTTGTTGATAATCATCTAAATTACTGAGTTTTATGCCATGTGTTAAATATCTCAGCTGGGGTTAAATCAGCCCCTTTCACCCTGAATTTTTAAGAACTCCAGAGGTTCCCTTTTTCCTGTAAAGTGGATTACCTTTGCCGTAGTCTTCTGCAATGATTGGATGTAGGTCATAGTTGATCAGGCCAGCTTTGTAGATGTCGCCTCCATCCAGAGTAATGGCATCTGCTGCACCTTCCTAATTAACAACATTAAATAATTCAAATAAGTTTATAGGTTAAACACATAGAAACAAACTAAACTACTTTATTTAATAGGCAACGACCAACACGTGTTTACTGATGCCTCGTTTAACCAAAAATGTTTTTGGTCAGTTGTACACTACTGCAGCACATTGCTATTGTCTCTTAATCTCCTTAACCTGGACTTGCTTGATGTGCAATTTTAATTTCTCCTAGCTATTTGTGATAAGTAAGACCTAACAAGTATACAGACTAAACGTTGTCTTTGTACAGGAAGCTGTTTTGGCAAAAAACAATGTCCTCATGAGGCCAAAGGGTCAACATTTTATAAAGTATCATGATGCAGAGAAGTAGAAGTGTAATGTCCTCATTTGAGGACGCTGGGGTCTCAGGAGGTTAATAAGTACAGTTTCCATGTTTGTTTTTAAATGATGTGATGTCCTTAAACTTTTGGCCTTACTTACAGCGTTAGAAATATTTTATTACCAGCTCCCAATTTCAGATATTAAATAAAATCTTAAGGCAGATGCAAGATGTGTGAAATTTACAGCAGATCTTAGTATGTGTTATATATATATATATAATATGCTATATATATATATAGCATATTCATTACTCTGTTAATAATTATGCACTTGTTGCATTTTAGTGTGCCATCAAAACGGTTTTATAAAACTGTAGATGTTAAATACATATTATGTAGTGGTATTCTTGGAAGGTATTCTACCTTGATGGCTTTGATGCATTCCTCAGATCCATCGCGCTTCACGCAAACGAGCCGCGGTGCTTTTTTTGCAAGGCTGGTGCACTTTTGCATCTCTGCATCTGATTTTAAACACCATTTGATCGTGTCGGCCGGGGCAGCCTGCGCAAAAGCTGAAAAGACAAGACAGTTACAACCACATACATACATGTGTGTGTGTGTATATATATATATATATATATATACATATATATGAATAAAACAGTTAACATAATAGAACGTAATAACATCAACACAGATTTAAAATCTCTTTGATGAACCCCTAATGCTTTACACCTCTACTAGATCAACCTACAATGGTGGAGAACTGGTCATTCCTATATACATGCAAAGCTTTGGGTGACCTCTGATCACATGACATTTTGTTGTTGATTTTCTAAGCGAAAATATGTTCAACAGATCCTGTACAGAGAACTGACCCCATTATGACATTCCTTTTAACATTTTAATGCACTATACACTGAATCTAACATACTGAAAAATAAAGCAAATAACATACAATGTTTCCCATTATTCCCATTCCCAATATACAGTAAATTGTAATTGTGTAATAAAATGTGCAGAAGTGTTTTCCTTGTAGAGAATGTGTCCACACATATTTACTCAATAACAAATAACAATGACAAATCAAATGCATATTTCAAGCTGTAGTGTGGGTATGTTTACTGCTTGTTAGTTAGATAGTTAGTCCTTTAATGTTTTGGACTGAGCCATTCTTTTTTAGTTAGTCATGCTGACTGTTATGCTATTGCTAATGCAATATCACTTTGCATGCTGAGTAGTTGCTAAAAATGAAGAATGCTATAAAAAAAAAAAAAAAAAGAGTAAAGCAATAAAAGCACATCTTGTGTATTACCGAGGCATCCGAGGAGGGCAGAGATGAGGATAATGTTCATGCTGGGGATCCGGGGCTTCCAAAGGCAGCTCCTCACTGCTAGAAGGGCAGAAGAGCATTTTATAGGCAAGATCTCAAAGGGTGGGACCAGAAAGAAAGGGGGTGGGGCTTTAATCATAGGTAGACTCCTGGAGAATATTTAATGGCTAACCAATATCAGCACAGGAGGTGTGGTTTGCCTGAATACAGGTAGGGGAAAATACTAATGCTGGGCCTGGATGGGATTTTTTGGGAAATTCCCAAAGTCCAATTACTTTTGTAAACATATCACATCGGCAATTAACAAGGATGACTGGATTTCACCGAGAGTTAGTAAGCATGGCAGAATTCTTATGAAGGTTTCTAAAAAAATTAACTCATTCTTATCCAACAAGTATACTGTAATGTTCTAAAGAGGTTTCTTCTGTTTATGATCTGTCTGTTAATAATAATAAATAATTGATAACAATTAACATTGAATTAACTGATTGTTAGCAGTCATCAGTTTCATGTGACTAATTGAATTAATTAAGCCATAAAACCTCACATCTTAGCCATATGGTTTGATCGGTTTGTGCTCAGAGGACAACAACATTTTAAAGTTACAGTGTTTAGTCTGGTGCAGAGATGTGCAGTTATGGCCATTCAGCCCATATAGTGTGCAGATTTGGCTTTTCTTTCTCAGGGTTACACATCATCTCTAATGTGGCCTTATAGCACATTGCATGAATTAGAGGTCTATGGGAGTCTGCTTCTATATATGATATAAAAAACTTCATACAAGCAAAGTGAAGATAGGGATTACTACAGAAAACCATCAACACCATTCGCCGCTGCATCAAGAAATGAAACTTGAAACGCCATTATGCTAGGACCCAGCCAACTATCAGTTTCACATAGACACGCCGCCAAGTTCTCTGGACCCGAACTTCTCAGATGGTCCAAAGGCTGTGGAAATGTGTACTGTGGTCAGATGAGTCCACATTTCAGTTTGCATTTTGGAATATCAGATGTAGTTCTCAGGGTCAAAGACACAAAATCTGGGCATCAGTGCCAAAGGCATTGGTTGACTGGCATATGTGTCTGCACCATTGACAGAGAGGTGCATATTGGGATTTTAAAGAGGCGTATGTTGCTATCAAGACAGCGTCTTTTCCTGGGAAGTCCATGGTTATTTCAGCAGGCCTGTGGCTTCATAGACACAGAGCGCATGTGCTCGACTGACCTTCCTGTAGTCCAGATGTGTTTCCTATTAAAAATGAAGAGGAGAACTGCTGAGTGATCAGGCAATAACAGGGAACAATTCTGCTTGAAAGAGCAAGGCTGAAGTGCCGAATTGTCTGTGTTTTATTTGTAAGTCAAATAAATACAATGCATATTATACAGGTTATCTCTGATTTCTCTTCCTTTTGGTTTATTCCAGATTCAGGATGTGAAGAATATCTTGGAGAGCAGCCTACTATTTTTCTATTTGGCATAAATTCCTCTTGGAAACTGCAACAACTAGTATGTACAGTTCCCAAACAACTGAAAAGTGTAATTAAAAGAAAACACAGAGGAAAATATACATCTGTCCCAATTTTTTGAGTCTGTTGAATCTCAATTTCTTTGTGATGTATTTGTATCGTTAAAAGCTCATCAGTGAAAACAACTTTATTAGTGAAATGAAGGTTTAAGAGAATGAACAATTCACAGATTCTAGTTTTTACTCCATATTAAACTATGCACTATGCCTCAACTTTTCAGGAAATGGGTTTGGTAAATGATCTGCATAAGCTCTATTGTGAACCACGGAGGATATTTGGAAGACTGCAGTTTTCTGGGGATTTCAGTGTAGGAGTTTGTGTAGAGAACATTGGCCTGACCCAGACGTGTGTACACAGTCAATATTACCCAATCTGAAAGGAGAAAGTAGGCTACAGAGTAGAAAATCGCTGAGCAACCAAAAAGGACTTTAGCAGCTTCATTGCTACAATGGTGAAGACATGCAGTGAAAACATAAAAATTGTTGGTGCACTGATATGATGGACAAAAGTATTTGATTGTTTTGATTGTGCACTGCCACACATTCCCGTAATCACTCCTGTGAAACTGAACTCAATGTCACATATCTCGGCCCACAGCCAAGATTACACCAGCGAGAGACAACAATGGACTATGTGAAGCAATGCTGGAATCTCCAGAGTGAGTGGGCTTTTGGGCAGGTGGCACGGGAAAAATATCCTATGTGTTCTCCACTAATTTAGGCTGGCTCGGTGCCTGACGTCTCACATTACTGGGGAACAGTATTTTTGCAGTGCAGAATTTACTACTAAAATAATCAAGTCATAGTATTCTCATCGATTACTCACCATTAGTACATTTTAGATTTTCACTTTTCTACATGATTGTGGTTTCATAGGGCTTCTAGATATCCCTGTTGTTGGAACAAAACCTTGTATCACCAGAATGCTAACTTTAATGCAGACTGAAACCTACAAACCTGATTTTGAATGGGTGTTCATTTAAGCAGATCTTTCTCCAGGTAATTTTGGGTCATTTTTATTTTGGTCTATTACTCATGACATTTACACATAACATAAAGAGCAACAAACAGGTTTCAAATTATATAAAAAACTGAATAACAACGAAAAATAGCAGCAATATGGAGAAATTAGCATGTGGAGTTGCTAATATTTGTATGAAGCACACAACCATCGTTATCTATTTAGTTATTGCAAAAGATCATCAGGACATAAACTTGGCCATGATACACATTTAAGGTGGTCTTAGTCTGTCTGATTGATAAAGTTAGATCTTTCCCTCTTACTCTTTTATTGTGCTGGTATCTTGGTGGTTTAGAAGGCCGAACGCCACATAATCTGCACTGAGAGGATGTTTGAAGGCAATTATGCCATTTTTACTGCTTTCCACTACATTTTATGCGTCACTTTATTAAAATGAACAATGATCTTGGTTAATATGAAAGTAGTGACACCTGCTGTGAACATGGTAGGACACTGATGTATGAGATGATATTACTTAGTTTTGTTTACTCGTTTAAATTCAGTGTATCTGAACACCATGCAAACCACAATAAAATGTTAATGCACTACGAACATTGGTAAGACTGGTTATTCAACCCAAAAACAAACAAACAAAAAAAGCCTGAGGAAAGCCAAACACACATTTCTCAAGGTAGCGGCATATAGAATTCAGCGAGTTACTGAGAGTATGCCAAGGGTAGTGGAAATCTACTTCTAATCTCTGATCTCACAACGCTTGCAGTATTATTTAATACTCGTACTATTACATGCAGCTGGGGAACTGCAGACGTCAGCCAGTAGCTCATCCCACATGATCAGAAGAACATTAACCTCTGAACTATCAATATCATGCAAGATAAGTGCACACAGTGTCTTCAGTCCGTCCACGATAAACGTAGTTCAGAATCTAGGTCAACCTTATAGACATGTTTCCATTTTTAATAGAATTCTTGTTGAATTCTGTTCTGGAGTTGGTGCACTTTACTGAGAAACGATTCCTTGTTGTTGTTTTATGGCATGAAGACTGTTGCTTTCTGACCCCTATTTGTGGGCGTTTTTTATATTTCTGAACGTTTACATGGTTGTTTCTTGTTGCCTAGATTTGATTGATCAACCATGATTTTCATTCGGTTGTTTATCGGCAATGCATGGAAATCATTATGCACTGTTCCCAACAATGTAACTTTAATGTAAAAATTCTTGCATCTTACATTCAGTTCCTGTGAAAATTTCAAAGCTCTACTGCTAATAGTTTTTATTTAGGACTGATGGAGTTTTGCTTCATATGGTTCTCCATAAATACCTGAACTGAACTGAAATATTAATTATTTTAGCTTTAATCAACTGCTTTTATGTTAATAAAAGAGTATTTTTTTAAGTTAAAGTGTTTAAAATGTAAATGTTTTACATTTTTCAGATACATTTTTACCAGATTTTACTTGTAGCATTCCTATATTATTTCTATGTATTGCATGACCCCACAAAAGATCATCTGTACAGTAGACCTCAATAACAAGAAATGGTCAAATGTATTATCTCCAACTACTATTTAAAATATATTACCTACAGAGTTCATTGAGCAATATAAAAGCTTGTGAATTATATTATATTGTGCTTTTTAGTCTAATACCACATGTTTAAAATCATTAAGGATTCACAGCATATCTGCATTTTTATACATCAATGAAATTTAAATGGAAAGTTCAAAGTGAACTATTCCTTTAAAGGATTAGTACACGTTGAAAAAAAACATAAAGGGTCAAAAAGGTGTAGAAAAGGATTTTTAAAAGAATTATTAATAAGTTTTCTAAAAATATAGAAATACTTCAAACTTAATACATACAAATATATGAAACTTAAAAATTCATTAAAAATAATATTGGGAAAAAAGAATTAAAATATGAAAGAAACATTTTGTGAAATATTAATTTTAGCATTTGTGTGTTTATAGCCAGTTCATATTTCAGCTTCGCTTAGTCGTTCTGTAAAAGGTTAATCTCCACATTTAACATGCAATCTAAAACTTGATGGGGGAACATTAAAAAATTAAAAGTTACAAAAATAACTCACAGTTAACATTTCAGCCATGCATAACATAAACTGCCAGACAAGTTGGCTGGAATGGCAAAAGTTTGGTCACCTCTGTTCTGCTGATTTTCTTATGTGTAAGCAAGATAACATGCTCTATAAGCACTACACTACTGCAGGTGGGATTGGACAATAATGTTTACTTGGTCATTTTAATTTTTCAACAGAAAAATACACAAAAAAATAGCATATATCTTTCCAATATGTTAAAATCTGCAAACAAATGGATATCGTGCATGTAGCATTTCAGAAACATGCCACCCCTAAGTGTGTTCTATGTAAAGAATTACCATTATTTAATTTACTTTTGCAATAAAAAAAAAGATTCTGAAGACGAGTCTGAAGCAGTGCCCAAACCTTTGCATGAGCAGAATTACCTACAGTCAACTATTACCAACATTACTGGATCATCATATTCCAATTCATACGCAGCCAAAAGGCCAACAGGTTTATCTATAACGCACTTGGTTTGATTCCGTACTGTCTACTCCTATTAGGAAAAATGCCACAGTCATCCTAGCCCTGATGCATTCAGATCCTGTTTACAGATTAAAGTTCAACCGATACAGGCCCTCAAATGAAAATGGCTCTCTGTCATTTACGTAATATCAGTGCCTTACAGGGGGTCCCAACCTTTTGCAACTTGCAGCCTATACAATCCTCCAAATAAGCTTCCTCACTGCTGTACCTTCTTCATAGTGGTTTAGGCTTGGTTCTCCCAGCTTCCTCAGTCTAAGAAATGGTGGTCGTTTCATTTGTACATGCCCCAGCCTTGGGGGTTTTCCGTTTGGAAGACCCTTTTAATCATTTGTCAATGATGGATGAGTTTAATACGATCGAAAACTGAAACATTTTACATTGACTTGCACTAAGCATTGCGCCAGAACAATCTATGAGCTAATCAACAATATTTGACATACTGAAAACTGTGTGGTTAAATGTATATATAGAAAAAAAATGAATGAATGAATGAATGAAAAGAAAAAAGAACCCAGCCAACCACCCCCTTGCAGTACCACCTCAGCCTACTGCTGCCACTCTTCACATATAACTAATGGATAATAAAAGCGCTTGACTTTTTTTTACCGTGCTTGATCAGCTAGGACAGTAGCTAATGCATCCAGCTGTGCTAAAAGCTAATGCAGTCATACATTAACTGGCTTCCAAGAATTTGCAGTGAGGAGAGTACGTCTGGGACCCCTTTACGCAAGAAGGCAATTCTGGGGGTCTAGGTTTACTCTGGGCCACTTAAAGATTAGATTACATTATACCTTGAACAGATTCCAGACACTCTGAGCTCTAATCATCTGGATCTGAAGCAGCAGGACTGA